>JABUQX010098953.1:5000-10000 GCA_015478945.1 Trachelipus rathkii
TCAATTGGTCCGAATTAAATGATTTGGTAGTAGACTTGGGCCTCTCTAAAGATTCAGCAGAACTTTTAGGCTCAAGGTTGAAGGAAAATGATCTGTTAGCTAAAGGGATGTCATTTTCAAGGTTTAGAGATACAGAGGAAAAAATATGAGGTTTTTCTCACAAAGAGACTCTCTAGTGCATTGTTTCTCAACCGGGGGGTCATTTAAATGATATTTGTAATGAATATTACATTATTTGATATATCACATTTCTAATACTCTTATTCCCTATTTATGTGTTAGAACATAATTTTATAAAATGACTTTAACGTGATGTAAAAAAAACTGAGGTCAATATTTGAATCAGGACAACAAATCAATATAATGAATGACTACTAAAAGTGAAGAATATTTTCCAAAGTCAAATTTTGCAGGCCTGTTATTTTTACCACATGATAATAATTATTATTGCAATTATAATTATAATTCTTATAATTGTAATTCTTATTATTTTTATTATTATTATTATTATTATTATTATTATTATTATTATTATTATTATTATTATTATTATTATTATTATTATTATTATTATTATTATTATTATTATTATTATTAGTAAAAAACTAGTATATTAATGAAATATTTATTTTATTTTATTATTATTATTATTATTATTATTATTATTATTATTATTATTATATATTATTTTATTATTATTATTATTATTATTATTATTATTATATTTTATTATTATTATTATTATTATATATTATTATTATTATTATTTTAATAGGATGTTGCAAGAGTTGTGGAAATAGATTTGCAACTGAACCATAGGATAGAATATAAAAGATGGAATCATATCGACTTTTGTTGGTACGTTGACATGCAAAGAACTTACACACACTCGCGCAAGAACATACACACCCATGCTTATTTATTTAAATATATATATATTATATATATATAATATATATATTAATTATATATATATATTATATATATATAATATATATATTAATATAATATTATATATATATACTATATAATATATATATATATAATATTTACATTATATTTAATATATATTTAATTCTTCTAATTCATATTTAAATTATTCTTTTTTCCTTACATTCTCCTCTTCATCCTTTTTTCTTCTTTGCCCTTACTGAATGACTTTACTACTATATACTATTATACTACTACTACTTGAATAACTACTACTACTACTATTATTTTCTTATTATTAATTATTATTATTTTATTATTATTTTCATTATTTTATTTATTATTATTATATTATTATTATTATTATTATTCAAATTATTATGTGATACTGATCTTGTTATTTTATTATTATTATATTATTATTATTATTATTTTTTATTTATTTATTTATTATTTTTTTTTTATTATTTTTACTTTTATTATTTTATTTTTATTATTATGATTATTATTTATTATTATTATATATTATTATTATTATCTATTATTATTATTATTATTATTATTATTAAGTGGGAATCCACGCCAGGAAATATGTGTATGATCACGTCGTAGACTTTTTCTCTTCTTATTTACCGTAGAGGAAAAACGGAAGATTTCAAGGAAGAAAGTCAAAATTTTGGAAGAAAAACAATTGAAAATTCATAAAAAAAATTTTATTGAATAGTTAGAAAAGTGAAAAGCAAAATTTATTTTACAAATATCAATTGATAGTTGCAATAATAATAATAATAATAATAATAATAATAATAATAAAAAATAATAATATAATAATAATAATAATAAATAATAATATAATAATAATAATAATAATAATAATAATATATAATTATAAATAAAATAATATAATATTAATATATAATATTATTATTTGATTAATTTTTATTTATTTTCGTTTCTACAATAAAAATTAAATTATTAATTTCGATGATAATTAAATTTTTCGATTTTGTAGTAGTTATCATTTGAATATTATAAATAATAATAAAATATTTTATAATAAAACTTTTAAATAAGTAATTTAATAATAAATGTATTTTGTAAATTCTGCAAATTTTGTAAATTGCAATTTTTCAAATTAACTACGTAGTCAATACAGTTAGGCTTTAATTGACAAACTTCCAAAGATTTTGCATAGGATAGGTATGAGATAATTTTAGCATTAAAATAATGTTATTTTCAAATTTAGCTAGTTGCAAATATTAGCTTTACCTTATCCGAAAATGTACGAAACACATATAAAAATATGTGGACAATCACAATCAATGTAAAAGTAAAGAAAAAGAAGAGAAAAGGGAACAGTTATTGTGGAATAAATGGCTTTCGCAAGGATTTTTGTGTTTAGCTTGCGGAATATTTCTCTTGAGGGACCAGCGCAGTAGTCCGCAAGCATGCTGTCATCCCATCTGCCCTGGTATCTTTCTTCCATTACACGAACATCTTGATGGAACCGTTTTCGTGTTCCTCGGAGTCACCACAATTTTCTGGAAAGTACTGTAAATGAGAGTGGAGAAAATACAACTTTATGGATTTGCGTGCACCAGGAGCCTGGAAGATCATATGCTCATAACTTCATACTTTTGAAACCGGTGTTAGCTTGAAAATGGTATTAAAGGGTTAAAAACATTTAACTTAACATTAATATATTTTTAGATCTCCACAGATCAGCCAATTATGTTCTTTATATTTCAAAACAGATAACAGACTCTCCATGTTACTGAAGTTCTCAGTCATTTGCACTGAGTAACCCACTGGAATTTACGCGACGTTGTTGCCATTGAACAGTAGTTCTGCTTTCAAGCTTCTACTTGAGCTATCAATAAACAGCCGCCAGTCTGTTGGGTCATGCATGAAACCCATAACTTCAATGAGGCTGCTAATGTTCTTACAGTAAACCAGAGAAACCCCCTTGTCTGAACTGAAATATTGTCGCATTTCTTTGTCACGTCTGCGGTAGCATGAAAATGTAGTTGCAAGAGCTAATAAATTCTTTTCACGAAATCGTGACTCAAGCAACTGCGCTGATTATTTGGACAAACACAAGTCTCGTGTCAAATCGTTTAACTCCGCTTGGCTTAAGGGTTTAGGCTGATTTGTCTCACCCGTAGGTTATGTATCGATGCATTGCACAGTTTTGATATTCCATGTGCTCATCGGCATCAGACGATAAGTCTGTTCGCAAATTTTGAGGCGGAGGTGAAATTGGAATTCCTGGTCCATGAGTTTACTGGTTTAATATCAGCAGAAACATCCGGATACTTTAGGTGAATTTTAGTTTTTCGATTTATGCCTGCAATTAACGGGAATGACATACAATTGTAATCAACTACTGCGCACGTAGACGTAGGCACCTAACAATAAACTGACACAGTCATCTCGGTACGGCGCAAGTTGCCAGACGCCACAATTTATATGTGAATGTAACTGTGTGTCGAATTCCTGGAAGGTAAGACCGCTATTGAACGTGAAATATTAGGATTTATAAATAAAATGATGTTTTATTAAAATCCTAAAAAATGAAATATCTCACAAACTAGAATTGATTGACGAAATTGGGATTCAATTCTAAATTCAGCATGCAAAAAAAACATATCAGAAACGTTGAGAAACCCTAAACATATTAAGAAAAATTCAAATGCAGACCAGTGTTATATATTAAATGTAAATAAAAATTAAAAACCACCTTTTTTGACAATATATATATATATATATATATATATATATATATATATATATATATATATATATATATATATATATATATATATATATATATATATATATATATATATATATATATATATATATATATATATATATATATATATATATGCAACATAGCGAAATAAGAATCAATAAATAAAAGAACTTTAAAACTATCAATTAACCTGGAAGATAAAGTTAATTGCCTACTTCGCAAACTAACCAGCAACAACAAATTAAGTAAACTATACTTCGATAATATTTATTAGAGATGTTCGGCACCAGATATAAAATAAGGACTACCAAAAATAAATAAACAGTAACGCATAAAAGACCAATATTAGGAGCGTATAACACCAATAAACTGTCAAAATATTTGGTACCTATATTGGCTCCCTTCATTACTAATGATTACACAGTAAGAAAGTCGAATTTATTTAAAAATTGGTTACAAACTATATAAAACCTCAACATATTTTTACCTGACCAGTTTTAACAGAATCTTTATATACTAACATTTCTACCAATGAAACTCTCATTATTCTTTTTAACGACGATTTTACCATTTTCCTTTGGGCTCACCAAAAAAAAATAATATTTTTTACTCCTAGAGCTTGTGGTACATACTTTATTATAAATAAGCAACTATATCGCCAAAAAGATTATCCGGCGATTGGTTTCCTCTTAGAGCAATTCCAGCGAACGCATACCTTAAAAGCCATGAAACTATTTGACTTGACAACGGACCTCTCAGCATATATGAATGATATATTTTTATTCATTTCAGTTGAAAATAAAGTAACCCCACCTTTTAAATTACGTCAATATGCAATTACCAAATATTAAATTTACATGAGAAGATGAAGAGAGTCGTAGTCTGTAGTTTTTAGAACTGTTCATTTAAAATATAAAATAATCTAGGCTATTCTACGAGCCATTGCAATTTTTTGCAATTATTTAAAATTTCCCCTCTCATTAATTTCATGTTTAAATGAAGAAATTGTCAGAGTATTTCATAGTTTAAAATTATTCGTTCAAAATTGTTTTTCCATTCACACACCTATCATTAGTTGGTTAATTAAAAACTTTGAGGAAGCTAAAAAAAAATTTATCAACTTCTGCACGGTCGGTTACTTTAAGACTAAACGCTTGTAAATTACCTAGTGCCAGTTTCTCGTTGCCTAAGAATCTGACAAGCTGTGTCTAGTAAACCAGGGTGATTTTTGATATCTGAGTACGGAACATCAAGTAATGTTCTAAGGGTATTTCGCACTTGAAACTTATTTTTCTCATCCTTGACCTCGTTCCTA
>JABUQX010098954.1:0-12500 GCA_015478945.1 Trachelipus rathkii
GAGCAAAGCTTCTAAATGAATTTTAAAACGCTGTATGGAACGGTTTTTAACATTTTTATTGAGTTGTTGAGGTTAGAAATTCCTCTTAAGAAGGGAATATATATATATTTATAATAGTATTTGATGATATATATATATTATAATGGTATTATAGTATAGTATAGTTATATATATTTATTATTTTATATTTTTATATATTTTATTATTTTTTATATATAATATATATAATAATATTATATATATGTATATATATATATAATATATCTATTTATTTTATGGGACGGAGAGGTTGACTTAAGTGCTGTGGTTGCCACACGGACGGGGAAGGGGTCGGGTCGAATTTTTTTTTTTTTTTTTTTTTTTGCAGGTAGCTCTCTTGATACATAAATAGTATGTTCTATGGAGTGAGAATTGAGGTTAATTTTGGTTAATTAGTTACGTTACGTTTTTAGTACGTTTAGATTTACGTTTTTCTGTAACTGTTAGACACTTTATGGTGTTACCTCTATCATTCCTTGTTTGGTTAATACTATTGTTTTTATTACTTTAATAATTAATAATTTTAATAATCAATTTTACATTCATAATATGCGCTAGAACTTGATCAGATCAATTAAATAATATCACCTCCTCACAGTTTACGGATACACAGCTTGGGGCTGAG
Organism: Trachelipus rathkii; assembly: GCA_015478945.1. NCBI lineage: Eukaryota > Metazoa > Arthropoda > Malacostraca > Isopoda > Trachelipodidae > Trachelipus > Trachelipus rathkii. Next base: position 665 of record JABUQX010098954.1, read on the forward strand.
CCGCTATCTTTTCAAAAATGAGTACACTGGAACGGCTGTACACATCTTCGCATAATATTTTATTGGGAATTTCCATAACGCGGGGTTAAAAACGGCGTGGTTGGGTTCGTGTCGTACCTCCGTTGGAAGTGAATACCATGACAACCAAAATTTAATTACTGTTGGGAATTGAACTTTTTCCCTTACGCCCTGAAAATAATGTTGTAATTTCGTTGATTTAAACTTTCGTTTTGAGTATACAGTACATTTACTGAAATTGGCAAACTATTTAATCGGCGTCAGCGTTTAACTTACTTATTATATATAGTCAATTAATATAATAACGTAGTGGGAATATGGGTAATGATCGAGGGCTCGAGTCGTGTGGGTGGTAAATGTCGCTCACTGGGGTGCAAAATGTTATTTTGGCATGAACGTGCAGTTTGTAATTACTTACTGTATTGGTATCAGGTTGTTGTCCGGATATCGTGTGCATCAAAAGACGCAGGTGTCGATGTGAGCTGCGGCGAAGGGAGGTACTTCTGATTGTGGATGGTGTCCAAGAGTTATTATTTTTCAAGCTTTTCTATTATTAAATATTTGTGATAATCCTCGGATTGATAGAGCGTGATCCATTATTTTACGTTATCGTTTGAACTTTTTATTTATTATTATATCACGACTACATGCGATTTATTATTAATTTCATCATTATTTTTTTCAATAGCATTTTCGTTGTGTGGCCATTTCGTTAGAAGTAAATTCTCAAAAAAATATTCAATAAGCATGCATCGGAGGGGGGTAATGTTGGCGGTTGTGGGTGGAGCAGAATTACCAATAACTAGTAAGTTGATTATTATTCTATTTGAGTGTAGTGTATTTGATTAGTATTTTGTTATATGATTCGGTTAGGGTATATTATTGTGTTATATTATTTTTATGTGTGTTGATTATTATATTTATTATTTTATATTATTTATTTATTTATTATTAGTATTTGTTGGGTTTTTTATTTTATTTATTATTTTGCCTATTAATTTATTATGTTCAACTTCCTTGTCTCTAATCAATCCGGGATTGCCAAAGAAGAATGGAACGATCGTACAGTCTGAAAGGGGCTTCGTGGCAGTAGCAACTAATGCAGGCAGCAGGGTGCTCGAGTCTGTGTATGATTCAGTCTGAGGTCTTGTTTTCAGATGATACTATGTTTGTGTTGTTTTTTCGGATTTAGTAACATTCTCGTTCAGAGGAGGAATATATATCATTTTCCTTTAGTTCAAATTAAGGTGAAAAGATTTGTTATTAGGTGGCGAGATCGGTCAGTGCGTGTGAGCATCTAGTGCGCCTGGCGTGGCCTAGTTTCGTGAGGTCGTGTCGGCAATAGTGAACCTGTGTGTACTCCCTCTCCTGCGCGGCCACTTGGCCTTCACGATGGTGCTATACTGGCTATGTTTGAGTGGCTGGGTACTCCTTATTGTTTCGTGGTAAGGAGACGCTTCTCGAAGGACTCAATTACTTTTTATAACTCGGTGTAATTATTTTTTTTGGGGGATTATTCTAGTTTTTCCAATGTTTGATTGTTCTGAGACTATCTTGTTGTTCCTCTATTCATTTAATGATTATTCTTTTCCTCATATTATCGTAAGTTTAATTTTTCTTTTTTAATTGGTTAACGTTTGTTAGTTTTGTATTTTTCCCTTAGTGTGTTATTCGCCTATTCCTGTTGATAGTTTTTTTTTTGTCGCATGTGGTTTTCTCGGCGTTTCTCCTCTATAGTTATATGGTATATAGTGTGTTAGTCTGTTTATATCTATTATTTTAGTTTTTATATATGGTATTTATTTGTTACTATTTTCTTTATATTTTGTATTATAGTTATTTAGGCTGGTTTTATATGGTTTTGACGTGGTCCTAGTCTTACTGTGGTTGGGGGTGTTATTTATTATTATATTTATCTTGTGACCTTTTAATTTAAACGTAGGAATGCGGGGGGAGGAGATTTAGTTAATAGTAGTTGGGTATATTGTTTTAGGTGCTTGGGTGGTGAAGGATGAGGGGCTTGTATCGTTAATGGTTACTGGGTTGTGGTAAGATGTCTGTTATTTGCGTATTTCAACCCTTGTAATATTTCTTTGCTTGTTTTTTTTTTTTTTTTTTTTTTTTTCCTTTTTTTTTTGTTTTATATTTTACTTAGTTTTTGTTATTTTTTCTTTGATGAAACAGAAAAAGACTATAACTTTTTTTGTGATAATTTGCAATATTTTCAAAATTAATAACTTTAATTAATTTTTACAAAAAAAGTAAACATGTAATCGATCTTTATTCCAATGAACAACATATCTGATCTTTTAAAATGTAATTATAGCTTAGGTAATTTTATCTTCAAGTTTTAAAAATTTGATGTATCTAACGGAAAGTTTGTAGACGGCGAAGGTAGAAGCATATAGACCATGGTGAAGTTTTTTTTTTATTTAACGAATACCTGTAGGGTGTCAGGTTACAGGGTCGCCTCCCTGTATATCTACCTTTTTTTTCGGCGGGCTCTTCTTGGATAAACTGGTGCTAAAATTATTATAATTTTAATTTCTTTCTTTTTTCTATTAACATATGAATAGAAGGCAATCTTTAGCTTTTGTATGGTAAATTAATTGCTGAAATAGCATTATCTTGAGGTAAATCCATTTCGCTGATACTAATTTGTATTTATTGCCCCGCGTTGCGGTTTTATATGAAAGGATAGTATATATATGTATATATATATTTATAGTAGTCGTATATAATCAGTGATATTGTATATTCTATTATTGTTTTTATATGCTTAATAGGTATTAATAATTATATATAGTATATATATAATATATATATATATATATATATATATATAACTCATGTGTGTGTGTGGGTGTAGGTTCTTGGTACAGAACCCTCTCCACTTTTTGAAAGATTTTTAGGAGATTTTATATATATTTGGGTTAAATTTTAGTTTAGCATAAATATAGTAAAATGATTTGTGAAAATATTCCCAAACACTCCAAAATTTTTAACACCCTTCGGATATATATATATAATATTATATATTTTTATTTTTATTATATAATGTTATTTATTATATATATATATATATTAAATATATATATATATATAGTAATTATATATATATATATTAAATAATATTTATTATATATAGTATATATATATATATATATATTATATATATTATAGGGATTGGCAGGAATAAAATCAAATTGAACTATAAATCAACAGAACTTTTTTCACTTGATTTTTTGCTTTTTTTGCTTTTTTTATTATATATGGTTTTTTAATTTTTTTGGGGGTGATATATTTAAGTGATTTAACTTCAATGATAAATAAGTAAAATTAGAATAATAATATTCGATACGGCAAGGCTACTCTGTTTTTCAATTTTCTAACACTATAAATGTCAAAAAAAGAACTTCATGGTTTCAAACATGTTTCTTTTTTAATTTCTGATGGTACGATAATATTATTATCAATTACAAAATATTGCTTCGAAGTGATTGCCGGTGATTCGTCCAGTCTTACACTATAGCCCTATTTTATGAGATTTTGAACTCAGATATAGGCCTAGGGTTTAAAAATATACTATAATCGACTTAAATTTTATAAAAAGGTTTTTTTACAATTATATTTGCGCGTGAACGTCACCAAAACTCAAAAAATCCAAATCTCACCAAAATTCAAAATTGATATATATATATATATATATATATATATATATATATATATATATGATATATATATTATTATATATATATATATATATATATATAATATATAGTATATATATATATATATATATATATATATATATATATATATAATATTATATTACAATCAAACAATAGCTCTGACACTTTTGACAACAACAGCAACTGCATTTTTGAGTACGGTGATAACGGTTTATGGCGCACGAAATTAATAGTTTCAACTTCCTTTTGTGATAAGAATCTTTTAAAGCGAGGTTTTTTTTTTTTAATTTCATTGAAGACAGTAAAATCTTTAAATGCCATTCCCCTTCGCTTTTTAGTAATAGATGGTAAATAGAAAATCAATTATTAATTTATAACGTACTGGAAAACGGCATATGGAGATGAAGAGAAGAGAGAGAGGAGAGAGCGAGAGAGAGGAGAGCGAGAGAGAGAGAGAGAGAGAAGAGAGAAGAGAGAGAGGAGAGAGGAGAGAGGAGAGAGAGAGAGACTAAATTGGACCTTGTTCATGGAAATGTAAAGACAGCTGTTCCTCTTTTTGTGCACGATTCAAACTATCACATGTAATGATACAACCATTTCTCCTTCTGATATAGGTTTGTGTGTGTGGTGTGTGTCTGTCTTGTGGTATCTTTTTTATATTAAAGAACTTATTAATTTCTTTCCGAAACGTTACTTGATTAATTTCCTTTCTATTATAGAGTAGTGCAAGTTTACACCTACAGGAATACCGCAATCTTTTTTTATTATTGAATATAAAAGAGATAGAGTCAAGATCAGATGCCAACTAAATTATGAGATTTTTATAATCATGGCTGCTAACTGGTAATTATTATCACCCTGGTTTCTTTTCTTTGTGCTTGTCTGTCTTCTTTCTTTTTTTTGTCGGCTCCGACACTATGTGCTCCGTGGCATATTATGTTTGATAGTAAAAATATTTTTGGCTCCTGGTCCACCCAAAAAATGAACAAGTTCAGCTCCTGGCATCCGGCTCAAACGCTAAAAAATATGTCTGCCATTTATCGCCGTCCTCCATCTTAAAAACCTTTTGCGTTCCTCACCAGTCTCCTGATTCCTATCAGTCATTTATGTTTTTTAGTTGTAATCAGCATGCAGAGTATTGTTCATTGAACTGGCATCTCAGCCACTATTTATGCATCTGATGGATAATTTAATAGAAACTTGTTTGCTGACTAAAGATGCCTTAAAATCGAAAATTCCTTCGCATCCAAGATTGGCGATCTTTTGGATTAAAAGTAAAGGAGAATTTTATCCAGAGCTTGCAAGGAGAAGTTGCTACAAATCCTTATTCGAATCACCTAGTTTGCGCGCGCACAATCATACCTGTTAGAATACGTTCTGCTTCGATGGTGGACAATAAAACTAATATGGTTTAAAATAAAATACAAGTTAAGGAAGATTTGATTTTATTTTTTTTTATTGTTTTTATTCTTTTTCCGCCTCAAAACAGCACACAAACGGCGATTCTAGAAAAATAGTTTTAAATAAAAATAGGCACATCCTTATTAATTTATTATGTTCATTTAAAGAAAAAATTATGGGTATAGAATGTTTTTTTTCCTTTTGATATAGTTTTTTCTTGATCCCAGTTATATATATGCTTATTGGCTCGCTGACCTTCCTTGGGGGTATCTACCCACAGTTTTTGAAAATACACTCGATTTCAATATACCAATATGGCGATTTCATTTTCAAGTAACTGCGCTTGCCCTTAATCGTAATTTACTAGTAAACTAACTCTTATTTTCTTTTCTCAATTTTATTAAGTTTTATTTTGTGTTCTCAAATTATTTTAAATGTGTTGCTTTTAATGTTCAATATATTACGTTTCTTTATTGCCAATTGCTGATCTAAAGCAAATTAGTAAAGATGATAGGATGAGAATCTTTTCTTTTTTCCGTGTATTACTTTGTGTCCCAAATGGGGTTAACCCGCCTCTCGGCACCCAAGCCCCGCATTCCCTCTGTATCGCCTTATTTTGACTTATGTCTATATTTCGTTATGATTGGAGCTAAAAATAACTAACGGGTGCGATGTTAATTTATTTTACATAACCTAGACTAGTACTCGTGTCGAAAACTCCGGAGCTGAGCGCGAAGCCGGAGTGGATTTATGTCCGGCAAAAAAAATAGTTGTAACCTTTCTCCTCCGCAGTCCCCTGGTGTTTTTAACAAGTGCCACACTACTTAAGATAGTTTAAAGGAATATGAGCAAATAAAGAGTAGAGGTTTTGAATGGTTTAGCTTTTGGATGCTGGGTTTACTTTTGTTGATCGAACCACCGGGTGCTGGTCATGTGCGGTGCGGGTGGTGTACACTTCGGGTTGCGGGTGCGGTGTTTCGAAAAGATTGTTTGCGGACCTCGACCAACGGTAGATGAGAGTAGTATATATGATATTTTTTATTTTTGATTATATATATATATATATTATTTTTATTTTATTATTATTATTTTATTCTTTTTATTTATATTATTTTATATTAGTTTTATATTATATATATATTTTATCTATATATTATATGATATATTATATTATATAACGTGTATATATATAATATATTATATATAACACTATATATATTAATTATTTATTTATTTATATTAACATATGTGGCGTATCCAGGGTGGGTGGTCTCAGGGGGCCATGGCCCTCCGTGATTTTTATGTGCACTGAAGCATTTTTATAAGTATTTCTCCACATTTTATTTCCGTGTTTTATAACATAATATGTCCAGTAGGTTTAAATTAATTATATTTATATATTATATTTTATTATATTTATATATATATAAATTATATAATATTATATTAATAATATATAATTATATTATATATTATATATATAGTTATATATATATATATATATATATATAATATTATATAAAAGAAATACCTGATTTTTGTCTGGCCCCGACCCGAAGAAAAAAATCCTGGATACGCCACTGTATAATATATATATGTATATATATATAGGAAGTAATATATCATATATAATATATATATATATTATATAATATATTGTATGATTATATATATATATATTATTATATATATATTATATATATAATATATTTTATATATATATATATATACGGTATATATATATATATGATATATATATTATTATAATATATATATATGCTATATATAATAATAATATATATATATTATATAATATATATATATATATAATTATATATATATATAATATATATATAGTATATATATATTATGTATAATATATATATATGATATATAGTAAAAGTATTAACACTACTCACCGATATGCGGTAATTACTCTGTTGAATTGCTAAACTTAATGTATATAAAACTTAAGTTTAATTGAAAAATATTGAAACATTTTAGGGCGGGAAGATGTAAGTTACTTGAAACCAAATGAAAAATTTTATTGCTTGGTTTTTGGATCTAGTTTCTTTGAGCGAACATTCATAATTGTATTAAGATGATATTGGATAATTACATGGTGGTCGAACGGTCAAACGCTAAGAAAATGAAGGAAAATCATATTGTTTAGTGTAAGCTACTATCCTCTATTTGGTGGTTTGGTTTTTGATGATACGCTTAAATGAAGAAAATGGTTCCTAGGGGTGACCTGACTCATTTCATCCCTAAAATACCATAGTAAAAAAGAAAAAGAAAATTATTTCGCCCCTATCATATCGCCCTATATATATATATAGATAATTTTTTTTTTCTCCGACTCCCCCGAGCTCCCGTTCCGTGTGGCGTTAAGTAACTTTGTCCGCATAGTATATATATATTATATATATAGTATATATATATATATATATATATATAATATATATATATATATGATATATTATATTATATATATATATATAATATATATATATATATATATATATATATATATATACTAGTATATTTTATATAATATATAGAGAAGAGAGAGAGAGAGAGAGAGAGAGAGAAGAGAGAGAGAGAGAGAGAGAGCAGTTTAACAAATGCGTCAAAATTTCGTTAAAGATTATTGTTAAGTGATGTGAATTTATTTTCTCAAAGATTCGTAAACGTATTTTAACTTTTTAATTTATTTTGTTGTTTTTTTTATGGAAACAAAGAAAAATAAAGTTTGAAAATTTTGAAATGGAATTACTTATCAATATACAGTCATTATATAGTTATATATACTATATATATATATATAGTTATATATATATTATATCTATTATATATATTATATATATAATATATATATATATATATATATATATATATTATATATATATATATTATATATATATATATATATATATATATTTATAGGGTTTTTCTGTTTTTACGGACTATCCGTCCAGTTTTAATTTTTTTTTTGTTTTTTTTTTAATTATTGCTACTACCAGTAAATTTTCAGTGGTAACGGACCAGATTTCAGAAGTTCGAAGTATTTTTAAATATTTTTTAAAAATCACATTTATGTTCAATATTTTTTTATATTTTATGGAAAATATCGTCGAAAAGTACAACACTTAAAGAAAAACCGTATTACATAATTTGGGATCAGCGTATAAAGCTTATTATAAACATGTAAAAAAAAAAAAAAAAAATTGGGCCTATATATATTTTTTTCAATATATGAAGATATCTCGAGAAAGTAGACACTTAGTAGAAAAACAATTTAACAATATTATTGGAATCAGCGTATAAAGCTTTTACAAAATGTAAAAAAAATTAACTAAAAAATGCAAAAAAAAAAAAAAAAATTAGGTGGCTCGAGCCGAGGGGGACAGAGGGGGGTGACGTTTTTCCATACCCCGTAGGGGAGCGGGCGGAGGAAACCCCCGCGACAACAGCCAAATACCAAAGAGCGGGGGGTTCCGGAGACCCTCCCCCCGGAGGGGGGGAAATAGTCCCCGTACCCTGTTAGTTTCCCCCGGAAGGCCGAGGAGACCCGACTCCTGGCTCATCTTTGCGGTTTTAACCTTGGGTATTCCTTTAGTTAAAAAAAAAAAAAGAATACAAAGCTGACGGAGTTTTGTAAAACGTAAAAGGTCCAATATATTTTTGAATCATGTCCGTTACCACTTAAAATGATTGTTAGGTCATTATACTAAAATATATTAAAAAAACAAAAAAAATTCGAAAAACTAACGGAGTCGTAAAACAGAAGAGGTCCTATATATATATATATATATATAATATATATATATATTATATATATTATATAGTTATATATATTATATATATATATATATATATATATATATATATATATATATATATATATATTATATAGTATAATATATTATAGTATTATATATATATATATATATATATATATATATATATTATATTATTATAAAGTATATATATATAATATATATATATAATATATTATATATATATATATATATATATATATATATATATAATATTATATAATATTATATATATGTATATTATATATATATAATATATATATTATATTATTATATATATATATATATATATATATATATATATATATATATATTAACTATACTATATATATATAGTATTATATATATATATATTATATATATATATATATAGTTATATATATAATAGTATTATATATATATATGATATATATATGAGTGGTAAATAAGGGAATTTTTTACGGTTTAAGTTTAGATAGCAAGAATAATAATTTAAGATGGTCAGTTTAAATTAAGGACTCATTAACAAAAACAAAATGATCGAATCATTTGAACCAGGTGATCACCAAGAATTAATGAATGACTACTTCTGCAAGTTGAAAACAATCTCAATGGACGCACATCAAGCTTTGGTTGTTAGATGTTGAGAACAATACCACATATATATTTAAGCCTCATATATATATATATATATATATATATTAGTATATATATTAAATATACATATATATTATATATTATATATTATATATATTATAGTATATATTATATATTATATTAGTAATATATTATAGTATTCCTATCCAGTTGCATGGAATCCAGTGGGTCTACGGGTTTTAATGTCCAAAAATTTCCGCAAGCCGCAAAGGCTTCAAGAGGGCGCTGTGCTCGATAGCGAAACGTGACAGACAGATGTCACTCTCGAGGTCAGACACATTTATGACACAAAACGCCAGGTAAGACTTGTCACTTAAAAGGACCTTATAATTTATACTCGTTCCTTTATAGCAAATAAGATAGAAAAAAAAGAACAAACCTTAATATACGAAGCATGGCAAGCGACAAACAATTGTATATCCCAGATCTGTGATGTTGTGGAGTGGAAAACGTAATACAAATATGCTTGTAACACCATCCAAGCCTATATATCAAAAAAAAAACATTTAGCAAGTAGAGATTCAATTTTAATGTTCATAAATTATGGAAAATTAAAAATATAACCAAATGCATGGCAACAAACAACTGTACTAACCCCAGCACCTGTGAGTTAATGGAGTGGAAAAGTAATAAAATATTGCTTTAAATATGAAATTTTGAAGACCTCATACCCTTTTTCTCGAGTTTAACAATAAAATTACGTCTACGTACCCGACAAAGCACATAAATAAGATGACTTTGCTTTTTGAAATTCATGTCCACTGCGAGGTTAATGCAGGTTAGTGACAAATGAATTCTCATATAAACGAATAGTATAAGAATATATAACTACAGTATAAGACGGTGATTCAATAACTTTACTAGTGCGTAGAAAATGCCGCAATTCTTCTTACTTAATATAATAATAATAATAATAATATAAAATATAATAATAATTATAATAATAATGAATAATAATAATAATAATAATACTAATATAATAATAATAATGATAAGTAATAATAATAAATCGATAATAATTATTATAATCCAATCCTTATGTTAGCATTTAGTACTTTAAGTAACAAGTATGAAACTGGCGAAACTCCTGGGAATTTTTTCTGAAGCACGAGTCGATGGCCGCCTTTATTCTGATTAATTTCAGATAAATTTCTGGGGCTGCATTGACCCTCAATTGCCCCTAGTTACGCTATCCACGTATGACAAATAGGCCTACGTTTTTCATAATTTTTAACGAGAAAAGATTTTAATGATGGGTGATTCTGAAAGTTTAATATTGGGGAGATAATGCACATATTCCCCGATGCCCCTTGTATGAGATGGCTGGCCCTCCTGAGATTGGGTTCCCCGGATGTTTATTCGGCTTGTCTAGTCAATCTACTTTATAAACGGGATTTTTCGTGCTAAGGGAAGAAAGCAGATTATCCCTCTAATAACCGTTTGTGAATCTCTCGAATAATAATAATCCACATAATAATAAGATCCAATAATAATGAATAATAGATAATAATAATATATAAATAATAATAATAATAATAATACATAATAATAATAATAATAATAATATATAATAATAATAATAATAATAATAATATAATAATAATAATAATAATAACAATATCCAATACCATATAACTAATAATAATATAATAATTAAATCATAATAATATTAATAATAATTCCGAGAAAAAAGGTGTGGTGCTAAACATATGTTTAAATAGGTTATTTACTTTTTATTACGATAAATACCAATTCTTTCACTCGTAAGTAACGCTAATTTACGACGTCATAGATTTATAATAATATAGTGTATGTGTGTGTGGTTTGTGAGCGTGTTATGTGCGTTTGTATGTGATTCTAAAAACGAATTTTGTAAAATTTCCATGGAAAATATTGCACAAAATTTTATTTTTTAACAATAAACCAATTTAAAATATATATATATATATATATATATATATATATATATAATATATATACCTATATATATATATATATATATTATACTATATTATATATATATATATATATATATATATATATATATATTATATATAACTATATATATATATATATATATATTACTATGTTATACTCTAGAGGGTGGGGCATAGCGCAAATGAAAGCGCAAAAGCGCAATTTGCGCTTTAGGTAAAACATGTGCGCTTTTGCGTTTGCGCGAAATTTCTAAAAATGTGCGCTTTTGCATTTGCGCTTAACAACTTTTTTAAGAGCGCAAAAGCGCAAATT
>JABUQX010098954.1:17500-20000 GCA_015478945.1 Trachelipus rathkii
ATATATATATATATATATATATATATTATATATATTATATATTTATATTTTTTTTATTATATATATTTATATATATATATATATATTATATATAAATATAATAATAATAATAATAATAATAATAATAATAATAATAATAATAATAATAATAATAATAATAGAATAATAATAATAATAATATAATAATAATAATATAATAATAATAATTATAAATTATAATTATAAATTATAATTATAATTAATTATAATTATATTAATAATTATAAGGCCAGCCTCTAGAAGAGCCACACATCCATATCTCAAAAACTACATAGCTACAAGGAAAGGAATACATTTGTTGAATCCTGGCAACATCTTAGTGCGGAAAATTGTAAAAAAAAAAAAAGGCTATTTTTTTTTGGGGGGGAGCTCGAGCCGGTGCGGGACTAGTAATATATATTATATATATATATATAATATATATATATATATATATAATATCATATATATATATATATATATATATATATTATTTATATATATTATTTTGTAAAGGTATTAAACCGGCAATGTAGGGGGCCTCGAGCCCGACGGGAATACACGGGGGGACGTTTTCCCATACCCCATAGGGGAGGGGCGCGAGGAACCGCCGCGAACAACGCAAAATACCAAGAGCTGGGTTCCGGAGACCCTCCCCGAGGGGGGGAATTAGTTCTACCCCGTAGTTCCCCGGAAGGCCGAGAGACGCCGACTCCTGCCATCGGGGCGGTACACCCTTGGGTATTCTTTAGTTTAAAAAAAAAAAAAGCAAAAATTTAATAGAAAGTCTATTTTATTTTAACGAGTAACCAATAAAGGTCTCTAAATAGGCCTTCTACTCATATTACTATAATTATCAACATAATTCTTTTATTTTTTATTTTTTTACATTTTCAAATCTAAAATTTTTACAAGGATTCCAAAATGTATTCTTTCCGCTGGTATCGCATAAATTTTTTTGGAGAATTTTTTTTCCGCACTAAAATTTTAACCAGCATCCAGCAATGTAATTCTTTTTCCGCGGTAGCTGTTGTACGTTTTTTAGATATGGGATTGTGGCTCTTCTAAAAAAAAAAAAATTGTAGACAAAGATACAGCGACTCATACACAAAACATTGAACGTACTTGCCAAACAATAGTGTTAATTTATTTTCATACATAATTTCAATTTTGAAACATATTCCTAGTAACACTGATATTACGACTATTAGGAAAATAATTTCATTACATTAAATTTTTTATATTTAATGGTTTTCAATTTCCATTGAAATTTAATATTTTATACTTTTTAAACTTCACGAAAAAAGATAAATATAAAAATAAATTAAATTGAATAGACAAAAAAGGCGTGAATGGCAAGTTCTTGATGCATAATAGAATACGCAATACCAACTTTACATCTACTCTTTTTTTTATTGTGGTTGGCGAATCCATAACGTACCTATATATATATATATATATATATATATATATTATATTATATATAATAATATAATATAATATATATATATATATATATATATTAATATATATATATATATATTACACTATATAAAGCTATTCGTATAAGCAACATAAAGACTAAATTGTGTAATAATAGGAAAAGATATATCAATATATATATATCAGAGGTGGCCGTTCTTTAAGGGTAGTCCGCTAGCGCACCTCGAGAACGAGAAAAAGTAGTCCGCTAGCGCTCCTCCGCACCTTTTCAGACCATCAAACCTCCGCTATCGCAAGCGCACGTCCGCACGTCCGCACGTCCGCACGTCTTCGGCTAATAATGTGTGACTTCACAAAAAGGTTTTAATATTAAATACTATATAGCATATATCCTTACAAAAGATTTATTTATAATATTATATGAAAACTTTTAATGAATATTTACAAAATCTCAAGATTTTCCCCTTCCTCCTCAATGTCTTCTACAAAAGAGATCCATATTACCTTTCAAAAATATTAGCTGCTCAAAATTAAAAGCAGTTCAAGGCTGACCTCTTTGCCCTCAAAAAATATCCCCACCGATACTAAATATTCGCTCTACAGCAACAGAACTAGGGAGAGGTGTATCATATTTTTATGAACAAGTTCAACAAATTCTGCCAATGCTGAAAGGGAAAGATGTCCGTTTTTTTTTTTTTTTTTTTTATTTTTTATTTTTTATCTTTTGGTGAGAGGAGTGCTGATGTTAGTTCGCTTCCAGCCATTGCTAATTTAAGGTCATCACCTAAATCATTCTGCCTCTTCTGAAATATTTTGACCACCCTGTCCACCCATAAGAAGTCTATTTCGTTCAAGACTTTAATAGAATCCATGAAAGCCTCGACGCCTGCAGAGTTGATGCTAAGCTACGTATCCAGCTGTTTTTTTTTCAGTTGTCACCACATTCACGGGCAGAGCCTATTTAGGGAGGAAGTTGCCGCAAATTTCCATCCCGCTAGCGTAAACTTACGCAGATGACACAGACGCGGGCCTTTAAAGT
>JABUQX010098954.1:25000-28879 GCA_015478945.1 Trachelipus rathkii
CTTCGACGAGCAAAGCTGGCTTTCATCAACGGAAAGTGCGCTAACCTCCTGGGTTCTCCTACTGACAATCTTTTCTGGCCTTTGCCAAAAACATCTCAAGCAACTTCTGCCAATCTGTCTTTCCTCCTCTTATTCGATCTGATGGTTCTGTTGCTAATTCTCCAACTGAAAAGGCCAATCTCTTCGGCCTCCTATTTTCATCTAACTCAACCTTGGACGATCTGGCTTCCTCATGCCCTCCCTTTCCTCTCAGGTAACCTATGCTTTGCCTGTGATTACATTTGCTCGGGTGCATGGGCTTCCTGGAAATCTCGAACGTTAGGAAGCGGGTGGCCGGGGTGGCATTCCTCCCGAGTTTGAGGGAGTGTGTTCTGTGCTTAATCGCGTCCCTGCGTTCACACTATATTCTGCTATGTCTCATACTAACACTTTCCCTCAGTGTTTGGAGGCATGGGGTTCGCACGTCCAACCTATTCCGAAAAAAGGAAGCGCTCTGATCCTTCGAACTATCGCCTAATAGTTCTTCCTTGTATTCCTATCTTTAAGAATCTTCTGAAACTCTTCACTCTCATTTCTTTAGATTTCTCTGGAATCCCATTCACTTCTTTCCGATCGGCCAGTACGGCTTTCGCGCTCGAGGCTACTGGCGATACTTTCCTATCTTAGTGATTTATGGTTTTCCGCCCTTAGGACTACCAAAAGCTTTGAACGCGGATTTGACCGAGTATGGCTCGCGTCACTGCTCTCCAAGCTCCCTCCTTTGGGTTTCTCCTTCTCTTTGCTTAGCTTATGTCTAGTTTTCTTTCAATCGCTCAATATCGGGCTGTTTGTTGATGGGGCCCGACTTCTTCTTCTTTTGTCCCCTAGTGGTGTTCTCAGGGTCTGTCTTAATCTCCTAATTTATTCCTACTTTTCATTAATGATCTCACCTGCATATTTAACTCTATCAACTCATATGCGATGACTCGACCTTCATTCTTCAACTCATTTCATTTCTGCTCCTTCTTTACTTCTAGAATTGGCCTCTCGTCTAATCTTTCCGATTCTTATTCTCGCTGATCTGGATAGGAAAAAAAAAATTTTTTTTTCCCGGGGTGGGGGGGGGGGTTTCCGGTTTTCCCCCTTGAAAAAACCCTTGTGAAAATTCAATCCTTTAAAACTCACTTCTACCAATCTGCCGCTTCTCTGAGACACTTCTAACTTTCCTATCTCTTTCGACGATTTTCTTCGTCTCTCATGTTGACAATATAAACATCCTTGGCCTTAACATAACAAAAATGTCTTGAAACCTCACATCACAACGGTTGCTAGGGCAGCTGAAAGAAACTAGGAGTTCTGTTTAGACTGCGAGACTTTTTTTCCTCTTCCCAGTTGCTCCAGCTATACAAGGGCCTCATCCGCCCTTGTATGGAGTACTGCTTCTCATATCTGGGGGGCTCTGGTTTTCACCAGGCTTTTGGGATCGGGTCCGAGTTCAAAGGCCAAAGGCTTACAAACTATTCTGTACTTTCAGTTCACTTGACCCTCTATCTTTGCGGCGCGATTGTTGGTGCTTTATCTCTTTCTATAGTACCGCAGCGGCAGGTGCTCGAGCGAACTTGCGTACCTCCACCCTTACGTCGCCCTCGTAGCACTAGGGGTTCTGTGTCTGCACATGAGTTTTGTGTTGATGTAGGTAACTCCAGGCAAGTTCGCTGCGGTGCTTCCTTCTTTCCTGCCACATCTGTTCTGTGGAATTCTCTTCCATCTTCTGTGTTTCCTGCAGAATTTAATCTCCCCTACTTCAAAGCCTGCGTCTGTGCTCATCTGCGTAATTTGCTTTAGTTGTTGACTTATGAGGCGTGCAACACCCCTCTTTGAATAGGGCTCTGCCTGTGAGTGGTTGGTGATAATGTATATATATATATATATAATATATAATATATATATATATATAAAATATATATATATATAATAATATATATATATATACTATATAATAATATATATCTATATATATATATATATATATATATATATATATATATATAGGCCAGCCTCCGAAAGCATCATGCATGTAACTAAAAAACTATAAGAACTACAGGAAAATAAATAACATTTTTGATTTCAGCAAGCAATTTCATCGATGAAACTTAAAAAAAAAATTATTTTATTCAAATATTTATTAATAACACCTTAAATATTAGTATAATCTTAGGGCTGGCAGCGTACGTTCTCATTAACACCTTCAATTTCGGCGTAGTAGGCGAGAGGCAATATTGCCAAATATTGTTTTTATTATTATGGCTCTGGAGAAAATGTTTTAATTTTTCTTTTTTTTTTACTTTTTAGGGGCCCCCGCGTCGTCCCCCGGTAGGCCGAGATACCCCGACTCCTGCCATCCTTTGTCGTTTACCTTTGGGATATCTTTTAGTTAAAAAAATTGACATTTGGCAACCTTAATGTTCCTCGTAGCGATGGAGCTACTTCGTTCTTCTCAAAAAATTATCATTATCGTAATTTTTTCAACATTTTTAACATTTTAATTTTTTTCAAAAGCGTTATTTATTTATTTTTTTTTTAACTTCATGGATAAAAATGTCTCCTGATGAATAAAATTTTATTTATTTTCCTGTAGATGTTATAGTTTTTTTGTTACATACTTGTTGCTTTGGAGGCTGACATATATATATATATACTAATATATAATAGTATATATATATATATATATATATATATTATAAGTATATATATATATATATATAATTATATAATATATATATTATATATAGGCCAGCCTCCAGAAGCATCATGCAGTAACTAAAAAATTATAAGCAGCTACAGGAAACAAAATAACTTTTTGATTTTAGCAGGCGATTCATCGTATGACTTTAAAAAAAATTATTTTTATTCTAATATTTATTATTAACACCTTAAACTATTATAATTTTAGATCGAGGAAGCTTCGGTGTGAATGACCTTGAATCCGTACATTACTTCCCGGGAACAAAAGTTGCCAAATAGTATTTTAAGTTTAGCGCTTTGGAAAAATTATTTTTTCTTTTTATATCCTTTTTTAGGGGGTTCGAGCCAACGGAGGGACAGAGGGGGGACGAAATCCCCCGCGTCGTCCCCGGTAGGCTGAGAAACCCCGACTCTTGCCATCGTTCTTGTTTACCCGTGGGATTTGCTTTAGTTAAAAAAGAAAAAATTCAACATTTGGCAACTTTGCTGCTGCTCACTCGAGTAGCGAGTTCTTGGAATTCTCAGAAAACGGTAATATCATACAAGTTTTTCCACATTACATTTTTAACTATTTTTAAATTTTCAAAAGCGTTTATATTTTTTATTTTTTTTTTAAATTTCTGGATAAAAATGTCTCCTGATTAATAAAAATGTTATTTATTTTTCCAGTAGCTGTTATAGTTTTTTAGTTTAACATGCATGATGCTTTTTCTGGAGGCTGACATAATATATATATTAATATATATTATTATATATATATATATATATATATATATATATATATATATATATATATATATATATATATATATATTATATTATTAATAATATATATCAATGAACTATTGTTATAAGAAATGGGTTATTTTGGAATATTTAAAACATTATTTTTGGCTAGATCGCTAGTAAAAAATTATATTAAAATTTCCAGTGGTGCATGAATGCATGACACACTAAACATTTGTCTACAGGGGCCGAGCTTCGTGCCCCCAACCGTGAGTGCTGAAAACTAATTAAAATATAGCTTCAGTGGCCATAAGTCTATATAAGCATAAATATATCAAAAAAAATATGAAAAGTATGTTATGAATTATCTGATTGGTTAAATTGATGTTATGCCAAATGTCGCTTTCTGACGAATTCTTAATTTTTATT
>JABUQX010098955.1:0-22500 GCA_015478945.1 Trachelipus rathkii
TATAAATTGAATTTAGGTTTTTATGGATTTGCAACAGGCGTATGACAGGATTAATAGGGAAACTCTATGGCAGGTGTTAGTGGTAGGGCTTCTGAATGGAATCAAAAGTGTGTATGACGATAGTGAAGCGTGTGTAAGAAAAAGTGGAGTCATAAGCGATTAGTTTAATATTAATAGTGGAGTGACTAGTGCGGCAGGGATGTTATGTCACTTTGGTTATTCAATTAATATATGGATGGGGTTATGAAAAAATTAGAGGGGGGTGGCAAGGAGATGGTGTTAGAATTGATGGAGAATGGAAGAGAAGGGAGGGTACCTATTATGTGGATGATTTGGTTTTGTATGGCGAAATCTTAAAGAGAGTTTAAGAGGATTGGTAGAGATTTGGCAGGGTGTGTAAAAGGAGGAGTTTGAAAATAAACGTAGATAAAAGTAAGGTTATGGTTGTGAGTGAGGACAGTAATCAGTGTGAAGTTATGTCAGATGGTGAGCAGCTGGAACAAGTGTCCGAGTTTAAATATTTAGGATATATGTTGGATGAAAATGGAACGGATGATGAAAAGCGTAGTAGGGAAGTTATGATTGGCAGGAATGTGGGTGGTGCAATTAAATTATTGGTGGATGTAAAGGGACTGAATCTTCAGTGTGCTAAGGTTTTACATGAGGGTATGTTGTTACCAGTGTTAATGTATAGTAGTGAGACTATGGTCTGGAATAAGAAGTATAGATCTAAAGTACGTGTTCAGATGGACAATCTTAGGGACTTGTTAGATGTCAGAAAATTGATAAAATGAGGAATGAATTTATTAAAGAGCTGTGGGGTGTGAAGAAAGGGGTAAATGAGAGAATAAATGAAAGTACATTGAGATGGTTTGGTCATGTGGAAAGGATGGATGATATGGAGTTAGTTAAGCGGATGTATAGTGGTGTGTGCTGGGAATCAACCGGCTGATAGACCGAAAAAAAGTGGATTGAGTAGTAAAGGAATGCCTGGAGGAGAGAAATGTGAGTTTGGCAGAGGCGAGAAGGTGCATAATAGGAGTGAATGGCGGAGTTTTGTGAGGGGGTATGGTTGTGGCCCACCTGGGTCAAGGGATGAGCCCTCCACTGGCTTGCAACAAAGTCTTCATCAGCCTTATGTAGGAAGCCTTATCAAAAGTTTTGCTAAAGTCTTGATAATATATACATTTAGAGTTTAGCAAAGCTTTTTATAAGGTTTCCCTCATGCGTCTGATGAAGAAGTTATTGTATGGAGTGGTACATTGTTGGATTAAAGAGTGGTTGCGGAATAGAAAACAGTGTGTACAACTAAATGGCAATAAGTCATCATGGGAAATAATGAAGAGTGGTGTCCCACAGGGTTCAGTGCTGGGGCCACTATTGTTCCTCATATATATAAATGATATAGGCCAAGGACTTAAATGTAAGGTTTGTAAGTTTGCAGATGATACCAAAGTGGCAACCTCGGTTATTGATAGTGAAGGATGTATAAAGATTCAAAATGATCTTGATAAACTTCTTGGGTGGGCAGATAAGTGGCAAATGAATTTTAATAGTAAAAAGTGTAAGGTTCTTCACCTAGGTTAATCAAATAAAAGTTTTAACCACAATATGAATGGTGATTGGCTTGAGTCTGTGTGTAATTATAAGCAGTATTTGAAAGTAAGCTATCAGTGTTTTGGGAAGCAAGGATAAAGCTATTAAGATACTGGGCATAATAAATCGTAATGTTGTTTACAAGAGCAAGGAGGTTATAAGTAAACTTTATAATAGCTATGTTAGGCCAGTATTAGAGCATTGTGCACAGGTTTGGGCCCTTATTTAAAGAAAGACTTAGTATGCTAGAGAGTGCAATGTAGAGCAACAGGGATAATTTCTGGGTTTGAGTGTAAAATATATGATGAAAGGCTTGAAGGCAAGGTTTTTTGAAAGGCTGAAGGAGTTAGAAATGTTTTCTGTTGAAAGGCAATTTCTCAGAGGGGACATGATACAAGTCTAGAGGCTGAAGGAGTTAGAAATGTTTACTGAAGAAAGGCAATTTCTTATAGGGGACATGATACAAGTCTACAAAATATTTACATCTATTGATAATACGGAGACCAATAAATTCTTCATAGTAGAGCACGGACGGGAGACCAGGGGGCATAGTAAGAAAAGTATGAAGAAAGCATGCCATCTTGATATAAGAAAGCATTCATTCAGTAGTAAGGTTGTTAAATTTTGGAATGGTTATCCACAGGAGGTTGAGCGAGACTCGATTGCAATATTTAGGAAAGGATTGGATAGGTATATGGATGGTTTGGGTATCATATAGTATATTTTGACGTAGCCAAATTGGCAGGTTTTTAGTTACAGTAGTTATTAAGGTTAAACTGCATGTTACTATAAAGTTATTAAGGTTAAACTGCATGTTACTATAAAGTTATTAAAGCTTGTAGTGTGATTGGTGCGTACTTAAGCTATATTTTTTTTTCCTTTTAGTTGTAGGCTTTGTGTATAATATGTAGGTTATTGACAAGCCCTAGGGTGCTTTGTGGATTTGCATGAGCATGTTATAGACTTTGCGTATACTATGTAAGTTATTGAAAAGCCCTAGGGTGCTTTGTGGATTTGCATGAACATGTTTGGTGATTGGTTCTGTTGGCTTGACTGGGAGTCTCGATAGGCACATGAGGCTTCTTATTGTCTTTTTATTTCTAATGTTTGATGAGATGCAATAGTGAGGGTCTGTCGCGGTCCTGTGAAGCTCTAGGGTGGATTTTCTGACTGCAACAAGTTCTCACTAAAAGGTATAAAGGGAGAGGTAAGGCTGGGCTTAATTTTCGACTTGCATCATATTCTTCTACTACTTTTCTGTTTCTGGTGCATGTTGTGCTCCTTACCCCCAGTCTTGGGGAGAGAAGGTTGGTGATGATATATAAAAACAAATGCAATACATAAATTCAAGTGTGAAAAAGGAAATAACTATATTTTGAATGTTTTTTTTCAAATGCTTTCAATAATCCATCTTTTACTGATAATTTTATAAATGCCCAGTTTTTGGGAGGGCATTTATGAAATGGGCAAATGCCTGGACAAATGCCCATTTTATAAATGCCTGCCCACTGGGCATTTGCCCAACGTACATCACTATATATATATATATATATATATATATATATATATATATATATATATATAATATATTATATAAATAATTATATATATAATATATATAATATATATAATATATAATTTTTTTCTTTTTTTTAAACAATGCAGAGAAATGAGGGAGAAGAAGAATAAATTGTTTTATTTTTTAAGGATTTGCAACAGGCGTATGATAGGATTAAAATGGAAGCCCGATGGCAGGTGTTAGTAATAATGGCGTTGGTGGTAGGCTTCTGAATGGGATCAAAAGTATGGTATGACGATTGTGAAACGTGTGTAAGAATAAATGTTGTCTCAAAAGTGATTGGTTTCATATTAATAACGGAGGTGAGGCCGGGATGTGTTATGTCCCCTTGGTTTTTCAATTTGTATATGGATGGGGTTTATGAAAAAATTAGAGATTGGGGTGGCAGGAACTGTTGTTAGAATGATGGAGAATGGGAGTGGATGGAGGGGCCTTAACCTATTATATGCGGATGATTTGTTTTGTGGTGGTGAATCTGAAAGAGAGTTTTTGAGGAGGATTGGTGGAAGAGATTTTGGCAGGGTATGTAAAGGAGGGGTTTGGAAAGTAACATAGATAAGTTAAGGTTATGGTTTATGAGTGGCCGGACAGTCCTCGGTGTTGTAGTTATGTTAGATACTGTGCAGCTGGAACAAGTGTCTGAGTTTAAATATTTAGGATATATGTTGGATGAAAAGGGAACGGATGATGCAGAGTGTAGTAGGAAAGTTGTGAATGGCAGGAAGGTGGCTGGTGCAATTTGAACGGCTGGTGCAAGAGTGTAGTAGGAAAGTTGTGAATGGCAGGAAAGGTGGCCTGGTACAAATTTACAACAAATCACTGGTTGGATGTAAGGGATTAAGTGTTGAGTGGGCTAGGGTCTTACATGAGGGTATGTTGTTACCTGTGTTAATGTATAGTAGTGAGACTATGGTCTGGAATAAGAGGTATAGATCTAAAGTTCAATGTGTTCAGATAGACAATCTTTGGGGCGTGTTAGGTGTGAAAAGAATTGATAAAATGTGGAATGAACGTATTAGAGAGTTATGTGGTGTGAAGAAG
The DNA here is from genome assembly GCA_015478945.1 of Trachelipus rathkii. Classification (NCBI taxonomy): domain Eukaryota; kingdom Metazoa; phylum Arthropoda; class Malacostraca; order Isopoda; family Trachelipodidae; genus Trachelipus; species Trachelipus rathkii. The sequence continues at coordinate 4,217 of JABUQX010098955.1, forward strand.
GGGTAAATGAGAGAATAACTGAAAGTAAATTGAGATGGTATGGTCATGTGGAAAGGATGAATGACAGTCGGTTGGTTAAGCGGATGTAAAGTGGTGAGTGTGTTGGGAATCGACCGGCTGGGATACCGAAGAAAAAGTGGATTGAGTCGGTAAACGAATGTCTGAAGGAGAGAAATGTGAGTTTGGCAGAGGCGAGAATAAGGTGCATAATAGGAGAGAATGGATTGGTTTTGTGAGGGGGTATGGTTGTGGTCCACCTGGGCCAGGGGATGAACCCTACACTTGACGATATGCCATAGTAAGGGTCCGTCGCGGTCCCGTAAAGCTCTAGGGTGGATTTTCTGACTGCGACGAGTTCTCAGTAATAGGTATAGAGGGGGCGGTAATGCTGGGCTTTCTTTTCGACTTGTGTCATGTTCTTCTACTACTTCTCTTTTCCGATGCATGTAACGCACCTTACCCCCAGTCTTGGGGAAAAAAAGGAAGATAATGATATATATAATATATAAATATAAAATAATATAATATATATATATATATATATATATATATATATATATATATATATATATATATATATATATATATATATATATATATATATATATATATATATATATATAAAGACGCAAAATGTTTGGTATCTGTTAAAGGTATCGGCAAAATTTTTCTGTTACCAATATTGCTACTCACAAAATTACAGATACTGATATTTTCAAAAAATCGACCGATACCACGATACCGGATAACCATGGTATCGGTCATCACTAATTTTAAGGTTTGTGTTTTTAAAACATATGTTACTATTTGAATTTAGCATAGACATACTTTCGTACTTCTATAACATAAAAATAATAAAAGATGACCGTTTACTATATTTGTAGAATACAGTAATTTTATCATATTACCTTATATTCTAAAAATCTCATTTATTTTCCCAGAAATGATTTGCACAAGTGATATAGAAGCGCGGACAAGTTATCTTATAAACACTCCAAGGAAAAAGAAGTTAAGGAGAAATTTAGGTCAAACACCTGGCTTCATAAATGGGATAAAAAAAATCTTCCTTTCTTAAAAATAAAAATTTTAAAGTGCAAGATGGTATAATATATATATAATATATATATTATATATATATATATATATATATATATATATATATATATACAAAGGAACTTATAAACTAACGTAAAACTAAACTTAATCAATATATATATATATACCGGTATATATATGAATAAATGATGGTAACTTACCTCAAGATGATATCGATATTAAGTGTGATCTTCTGTTAATTCTTATATTACGTTGATGGATGATGATGAGATATGAATCAATTCAATGAATGTTGATGATGATCTTATACTTTCTTTTTATTCTTTATAATTGGTTTCCTTTCTATTTCCTTCTGGTTTTACTTTTCTCTTTCTTCTTGGTTGCGCAACCTAAATGACTTCTTGAATTGTTTTTATACTTCCAAAGTATATTTTCTTTCTTCTTTATTTCAATTCCTTCTTGTTTTATATATTTCTTAAGATTTCTCTTCCTACTGGATTTATTAGCACTTTATATTCTATTGTATTATTTCAAAAAACAATCAAGGCGTTATATGTGAAAGCCTGCGACTCTTACTTTAAACATTACTTTACATTATTTCTTATGTTTATTACTATACTTTCTGCAACAATATAAGAATATATTTATTAGTTACATTATTATTTGTTAAATAATCAACTACCCGCTACGACGGTACATATATTCTTTTCTATCTACAGACATAAAATATAAAATAGTTATCAATCTCATACTATTTTTTTCTTGTTTTTCTTTTTTTTTTTTTCTATTTTTCTATTTTTTTTCTTTTTCTTTTTTTTTTTTTTCTTTTTTCTTTTTTTTCCATAGGTGTAATATGTCTTCATATTACGTTGTTAACATATTTCTGTATATTTTCTTTTTTTACACCCTCTTTTGTCAAAATGTCTGCGATCTGTTCTTGTGATTTTATCCATTTGATTTCTTCTATTTCTTTTTCCTCGAGTATTTCCTTTAGATATGCCATATCTATTCTTAGTCTTTTGTTTAATACTGCCGAAGTTGAGTGTAGTGCTCTTTCAAGGCTTTGACAATCTGTTTTCATCAATATTGGTAGTTTTTCTTCATTTAATTCTTCCCATAAAGCTTTCAGATATATTCCAGCATCTGCAGCTTCACCTAAACCCAATGCTTCCGCTTCTAGAGTGGATCTCGCCACTCTCTTTGCCACCTTTGATTTCCAATATAAAGGACTCCTGTTGTCTACTTCATCTACTATACTTATTATGTACCCAATTTGAGATTGTCCATTCCCCACGTTATTAAAAGAGGCATCTGAATATATTTCCATATTTGTTCTTCCCTTAAGGGTAGGAATGATTATTTGGTTTTCCTTTTCTTTTACTTGTTCTATAATTTTTATTACTTTTTTCATATCTCTTGTTGTTGCCGTTTTACAAAATTTACTTCTTTCACTTACATTATACGATATTTCTGGTCTGGTTTGTTGAGCTATCCAGTTTAATTGTCCAACCATTGATCTGTATTCTGTTTGTTCTTCTTTATTTAATATCCTCTCTTCCTTAAATCTTTTTTTATCTGGTACTTTCATATTTCTTACATAGGAATTCTGCTCCAGGATAATTTCCTCATTTCGTTGATCCACGTTCAAACCAATGTAACAAAATTTCCTTTCACTCTCTTTTCCTATTTCCAATTTCCTTTTTAGTTCTCGAATTATCTTTTCTTCAAACTCAGTATTTCCTCCATAGCAAATATCGTCCACATGTATGCACATGAGGCCGATGATTCTGCTGTTTTTCCTCCAATACACTATAGTTGGTTCCAATTTGCTCTTTGTTCCTCCAAGTGATTTTATTACGTCCATGATACTTTCGTACCATATTCTCGCTGCGTCTTTTAGACCGTACACAGTTTTCTTCAACTTCCATAGGTAGTTTGTTTTTGCCTCTCTTGGAGGTTTTAAATACACATTTCTCTCTATGGGTTTACCTTGTAGATAAGCTGTTTTAATATCTAATGTTTTGCATTTCCATCCATTTTTCTGAATTACAGCAAGACACATTTTTAATGATTCATTGGCACATGTCGGTGAATCAGTTGTTAAATCTCCTTGTTCCTCAAAACCTCGAGCAACAAGTCGGGCTTTGCATTTTCTTCTTCCGTTTTCCGATTTTTCTGTAATGATCCATCTAGTCGTAATTGCTTTTTGATTCCTTTCTTTTACAGCCTCGTACACTCCTTTCTTTTTCCAGCTGCTAAGTTCATCCATTTTTGCTCTATGTATCTCTTCATTTTCGAAATCTCCCAACCATATTTCATCACCACCTATATGTTTTATTTCTTGGAAATTTCTCAAATCTATCCATTTCTCATTTCCATGATCTAAATCTATTATATTGTAGCTATCTGACCATTTTTGGCTAGTTGCTTTTCCAGCTCTACTTGTTATTCTTATTCTTGATTTTTCCTTTGTTTCTTTGTCCACTATCTCATAAGATTCCCCCAATCTCACCTTCGGTGTTTCTTGTTCTTCCTCTCCTTGGTTCTCATCTTCTTCTTCTTCTTCTTCTGATTCAGGTTCTGTTTCTGATTCCGTTTCGCTTAGGTCTTCTTGCTCTTCTTGTATAACCACCCTTACTTCATCGTCCTCCTTCTCCCTTTCATCCGTCTCTGAACCAAAAGTGTCTGATTCAGACAATGTATCATCTTGTATTTCTTCTCTTTGATTTTCTTCTTTCCCTTCTTCAATATTTCCTGTTTGTTTTATTCTAGTGATATGCACTCTAGCTACTTCACGTAGGGTGCCCCCATGTTTCACTACTACTGTCTTTCCATCACTACCGATGACTCTCGCAGGACCTCTCCAACATTTTTCCATGTTTCTTTTATAATACACAAGATCCCCTATTTTAGCTTCTTCCAAATGATGTTCTCTTATGGGCTTGGACAAGGCTTTGTTTAATCTCTTATCAGCCTCCTGTTGTACGTGGATTATTCTAGCCTTTTCTCTTGCTTGTAGATTCTCCAAGAGTGTGTCATATGCATTTTCATAATCATTCGTTGTTATTTCCTCATTGTTTATACTCTGGGATGTGTAATTGTTTTTTCCAAAAACTATCTGATTAGGTGATACTCCATCTTTCATTAATAAACTATTCCTAGCTGCTATTGTCCACATCAGTGCTATCTCCCAGTTTTTATTAGTATCCTCTCTCAATTTCCTCACTCCGTCTTTCACTAATCCCACCATTTTTTCACATGTTCCATTACTCCAGGGACTTTCTGATGGAGTTGCCATAATGGTGATTCCAAATTTTTCCGTTAGGATTTTCATTTCTTCATTTTGGAATTCCAATCCATTGTCTGATAAAATTTTCCTAGGTGTTCCGAGTACGGACAGCCATTTCCCCATAAATGCTTTTACCACTGTCAGTGGATTTTTATCTTTTATCCATGCTGCCTGACAATAGTTTGTTGCTAGATCCACCATCATTAAAAATCTTCTATTTTCCATTTCTCCTAAATCAAGTGCCACCACTTCATTAAACTGTTTTGCCATAGGCATTCCAACTATTGGCCTAGCTGGAGTTCTTTTATATTTTATACATGTATCGCACTTGCCCACTATTTCTTTTATTTTCTCTTCCAAGGTCTTCTTAAATCTTTGATACTCTTCATTCTTCTTATATGCATCATTACAAATTCCAATTAATTTTCCACTACTAGCATGTCCGAATTGTAAATGCAGTTTTTCTATTCTTTTTCCAATTATTTCCTTGTTGGTCCACCACTCTCTGTCTATTCCAAGCCACATCTTGTGCGGTTCCAGTTTCTTTATCAATGCAATCTTCAGATGTTTTTCATTCTTCCCTTTACATGGTATTATGTAGTCTGAAAACCGTTTTGCTATAACTATTCCTTTCTCGAAGTCTATAACTGCTCCTATTTTCTCTAAAGTCTCCTTTCCAATCAACCAGGGAACGTTTCCTTCTATTATTGTAGTTCTTATACTCACTTTGTTTCCCATTAATTTTGTAGGTATATCTACATTCTTTATCCCTTTACATACTGTTTCTCCAAAATGAAACACAGTGTGATCTTCTATAGCTTTATTGTTCATTTCTTCAATTTGTTCTTTAGTTAATCTACTTAAAATTCTTTCCATATAAAAATTGCCGCACACTGTTCTTGCACTTCCGGAGTCTATTATGCCGTATATTTCATCTTGCAGTTCCTCCAAACTTTCTTGTTCTTCATCATTGTTCGTTTTCCAGACGTATCTTATCTCTTCTCTTTGATTACCTCTATTTCTTTCTGTTTGTTCTATTTTTCCTTTATTCTTCCAGTTCTTTGGACAATCTATTGCCCAATGTTCTCTTGAGTTGCAAATATAACACAATCTCGTATTCACTGGACATTTGTTCGCCCAATGTGTTTCTGATCTGCACTTAAAACATTTAGTAATAGTTCCATATTTCTTGTTAACCGGATTCTTCTTGTCTCCTTCCATCCAACAATCTTCTTTCTTCTCTTCTACTTTTTCCTTTTGTTCCTGAAAAATGCGTGTGAGTACATTTTTAATATTTCCATAACTATATTCTTCCTTGCCGCAGGCTCCCAACGCTACATGAAGATCATTTGAATTCAATTTTGCTTGTCCCAGAAGATGACTTCCTTTCATTTCCTGTGACATTTTACCACCTCCAGCATTTTCACATTCCCTGGAATATTTTTCATATCTTAATATATAATCTTTCATGGTTTCATCTTTTCTTCTTTCAATTCGAAATAATTTCATGGTTTTCTCCAATTTATCCATCCTACTGTCTTTTTTATATACTGCATCCAGGGTTTTTAATATCAATTCTACTCCCTCTTTATCCTTCTTTAACTCTTCTCTTTCTAAATCTATACATATTTCGTGGGCTTTATCTTTCAGTGCTAGACGTATTTCCAAACCAGGATATTTTACTTTTTCCTCCACTATCAACCAATCCTCCACTCGTTCTCTCCAGTCTCTGTATTCGTCTTCTTTTCCTGAAAAGGTAGGGCATCTCTCTTTGCTGGATATCATTCTGTTTGTACGATGACGAGCAGAGTTGCGCACTGAATAAATGATGGTAACTTACCTCAAGATGATATCGATATTAAGTGTGATCTTCTGTTAATTCTTATATTACGTTGATGGATGATGATGAGATATGAATCAATTCAATGAATGATGATGATGATCTTATACTTTCTTTTTATTCTTTATAATTGGTTTCCTTTCTATTTCCTTCTGGTTTTACTTTTCTCTTTCTTCTTGGTTGCGCAACCTAAATGACTTCTTGAATTGTTTTTATACTTCCAAAGTATATTTTCTTTCTTCTTTATTTCAATTCCTTCTTGTTTTATATATTTCTTAAGATTTCTCTTCCTACTGGATTTATTAGCACTTTATATTCTATTGTATTATTTCAAAAAACAATCAAGGCGTTATATGTGAAAGCCTGCGACTCTTACTTTAAACATTACTTTACATTATTTCTTATGTTTATTACTATACTTTCTGCAACAATATAAGAATATAGTTTATTAGTTACGATTATTATTTGTTAATATCAACCTACCCTGCTAAGAAAAAAGATATATTCTATCTACAGACATAAAATATAAAATAGTTATCAATTTTGATTATTATTTTATGTCTGCTGTAGTTAGAAAATATATGTACCGCCGTAGTGGGTAGTAGATATTTAAACTCTGATAATGAGACTAATCTGTATATTATTATTATTTCAGAAGATAATAGAAATATCAGTAATAGTAATATTTATTTAAAGTAAATTAAGAGTTGCAGGCTCTCTATTTAACGCCTTTATTATTCATTAATGAAATAAAGTAATACTAAGCCATAATTTATCATCAGTAGAAGGATAAACTCGCAAATGTAAAACAAGAAGAGAAGACCATACGAAGAAGGAGAAAGATTAACAATAGAACAATAGAACAAGAAAATATAGGTTGCGCAACCATAAGTGATAGAAAAATATTATAGAAATACATAGAATATACAAGAAATTATATCATCATCATAATTAATGTGAATCATTGACTCATCCACATAATCATCATCAACATCATATAAAAGAAGCAGATAAGGAGGAAATTGCATTTCATCTTGAGGTACGTTATCATCAATTTAGACAGTGCGCAACTCTGCTCCTTAGACAATCAGGATGATATCTAGCAAAGAAAGATGCCCCACATTTTCAGGAAAAGAAGAAGAATACAGAAATTGGAGAGAACGAGTGGAGGATTGGTTGATAGTGGAAGAAAAAGTAAAATATCCTGGTTTGGAAATACGTCTAGCACTGAAAGATAAAGCCCACGAACTATGTATAGATTTAGAAAGAGAAGAGTTAAAGAAGGATAAAGAGGGAGTAGAATTGATATTAAAAACCCTGGATGCAGTATATAAAAAAGACAGTAGGATGGATAAATTGGAGAAAACCATGAAATTATTCCGAATTGAAAGAAGAAAAGATGAAACCATGAAAGATTATATACTAAGATATGAAAAATATTCCAGGGAATGTGAAAATGCGGGAGGTGGCAAAATGTCACAGGAAATGAAAGGAAGTCATCTTCTGGGACAAGCAAAATTGAATTCAAATGATCTTCATGTAGCGTTGGGAGCCTGCGGCAAGGAGGAATATAGCTATGGAAATATTAAAAATGTACTCACACGAATTTTTCAGGAGCAAAGAGAAAAAGAAGAAGAGAATAAAGAAGCTTGTTGGATGGAAGGAGACAAGAAGAATCCTGTTAACAAGAAATACGGAACTGTTACCAAATGTTTTAAATGTAGATCGGAAACACATTGGGCGAATAAATGTCCAGTGAATAAGAGAACATGTTATATTTGCAATGCAAGTGAACATTGGGCAATAGATTGTCCAAAGAACTGGAAGAATAAAGGAAAGGTAGAACAAACAGAAAGAAATGAAGGTACTAAAAGAGAAGAAATAAGATACGTCTGGAAAATGAACAATGATGAAGAACAAGAAAGTTTAGAGGAACTGCAAGACGAAATATACGGCATAATAGACTCCGGAAGTGCAAGAACAGTGTGCGGTAATTTTTATATGGAAAGAATTTTAAGTCGATTAACCAAAGAACAAATTGAAGAAATGAACCATAAAGCTATAGAAGACCACACTGTGTTTCATTTTGGAGAAACATTGTGTAAAGGGATAAAGAATGTTGATATACCTACAAAATTAATGGGAAACAAAGTGAGTATAAGAACAACAATAATAGAAGGAAACGTTCCCTGGTTGATTGGAAAAGAAACTTTAGAGAAAATAGGAGCAGTAATAGACTTCGAGAAAGGAATAGTTATAGCAAAGCGGTTTTCAGACTACATAATACCATGTAAAGGGAAGAATGAAAAACATCTGAAGATCTCATTGATTAAGAAAATGGAACCGCACAAGATGTGGCTTGGAATAGACAGAGAGTGGTGGACCAACAAGGAAATAATTGGAAAAAGAATAGAAAAACTGCATTTACAATTCGGACATGCTAGTAGTGGAAAATTAATTGGAATTTGTAATGATGCATATAAGAAGAATGAAGAGTATCAAAGATTTAAGAAGACCTTGGAAGAGAAAATAAAAGAAATAGTGGGCAAGTGCGATACATGTATAAAATATAAAAGAACTCCAGCTAGGCCAATAGTTGGAATGCCTATGGCAAAACAGTTTAATGAAGTGGTGGCACTTGATTTAGGAGAAATGGAAAATAGAAGATTTTTAATGATGGTGGATCTAGCAACAAACTATTGTCAGGCAGCATGGATAAAAGATAAAAATCCACTGACAGTGGTAAAAGCATTTATGGGGAAGTGGCTGTCTGTGCTCGGAATACCTAGGAAAATTTTATCAGACAATGGGTTGGAATTCCAAAATGAAGAAATGAAAATCCTAACAGAAAAATTTGGAATCACCATTATGGCAACTCCATCAGAAAGTCCCTGGAGTAATGGAACATGTGAAAAAATGGTGGGATTGGTGAAAGACGGAGTGAGGAAATTGAGAGAGGATACTACACAAAACTGGGAGATAGCACTGATGTGGACAATAGCAGCGAGGAATAGTTTATTAATGAAAGATGGAGTATCACCTAATCAGATAGTTTTTGGAAAAAACAATTACACATCCCAGAGTATAAACAACGAGGAAATAACAACGAATGATTATGAAAATGCATATGACACACTCTTGGAGAATCTACAAGCAAGAGAAAAGGCTAGAATAATACATGTACAACAGGAGGCTGATAAGAGATTAAACAAAGCCTTGTCCAAACCAATAAGAGAACATCATTTGGAAGAAGCAAAAATTGGAGATCTTGTGTATTATAAAAGAAACATGGAAAAATGTTGGAGAGGTCCTGCAAAAGTCATCGGTAACGATGGAAAGACAGTAGTAGTGAAACATGGGGGCACCCTACGAGAAGTAGCCAGAGTGCATATCACGAGAATAAAACAAACAGTAAATATTGAAGAAGGGAAAGAAGAAAATCAAAGAGAAGAAATACAAGATGATACATTGTCTGAATCAGACACTTATGGTTCAGAGACGGATGAAAGTGAAAGGAGGAAGATGAAGTAAGGGTGGTTATACAAGAAGAGCAAGAAGATCTAAGCGAAACGGAATCAGAAACAGAACCTGAATCAGAAGAAGAAGAAGATGAGAACCAAGGAGAGGAAGAACAAGAAACACCGAAGGTGAGATTGGGGGAATCTTATGAGATAGTTGACAAAGAGACAAAGGAAAAATCAAGAATAAGAATAACAAGTAGAGCTGGAAAAGCAACTAGCCAAAAATGGTCAGATAGCTACAACATAATAGATTTAGATCATGGAAATGAGAAATGGATAGATTTGAGAAATTTCCAAGATATAAAACATATAGATGGGGATGAAATATGGTTAGGAGATTTCGAAAATGAAGAGATACATAGAGCAAAAATGGATGAACTTAGTAGCTGGAAAAAGAAAGGAGTGTACGAGTCTGTACAAGAAAGGAATCAAAAAGCTATTACGACTAGATGGATCATTACAGAAAAATCAGAAAAACGGAAGAAGAAAATGCAAAGCCCGTCTTGTTGCTCGAGGTTTTGAGGAACAAGGAGATTTAACAACTGATTCACCAACATGTGCCAACGAATCATTAAAAATGTGTCTTGCGGTAATTCAGAAAAATGATTGGAAATGCAAAACATTAGATATCAAAACAGCATATCTACAAGGGAAACCAATAGAAAGAAATGTGTATTTAAAACCTCCAAGAGAAGCAAAAACAAACTACCTATGGAAGTTGAAGAAAACCGTGTACGGTTTAAAAGACGCAGCGAGAATATGGTACGAAAGCATCATGGACATAATAAAATCACTTGGAGGAACAAAGAGTAAGTTGGAACCAACTATAGTGTATTGGAGGAAAAACAGCCGAATCATCGGCCTCATGTGCATACATGTGGACGATATTTGCTATGGAGGGAATACTGAGTTTGAAGAAAAGATAATTCGAGAACTGAAAAGGAAATTGGAAATAGGAAAAGAGTGTGAAAGGAAATTTTGTTACATTGGGTTGAACGTGGATCAACGAAATGAGGAAATTATCCTAGAACAGAATTCCTATGTAAGAAATATGAAAGTACCAGATAAAAAGAGATTTAAGGAAGAGAGGATATTAAATAAAGAAGAACAAACAGAATACAGATCAATGGTTGGACAACTAAACTGGATAGCTCAACAAACCAGACCAGAAATATCTTACAATGTAAGTGAAAGAAGTAAATTTTGTAAAACGGCAACAACAAGAGATATGAAAAAAGTAATAAAAATTATAGAACAAGTAAAAGAAAAGGAAAACCAGATAATCATTCCTACCCTTAAGGGTAGAACAAAAATGGAAATCTTTTCAGATGCCTCTTTTAATAACGTGGGGAATGGACAATCTCAAATTGGGTACATAATAAGTATAGTAGATGAATTAGACAACAGGAGTCCGTTATATTGGAAATCAAAGGTGGCAAAGAGAGTGGCGAGATCCACTCTAGAAGCGGAGGCATTGGGTTTAGGTTGACAGGCTGCCGATGCTGAATATTCTCCTGAATAGCTTTATGGAAGAAATAAATGAACGAAACACTACAATATTGGATAAAAAAGATTGTCAAATGCCTTTGAAAAGAGCCTATAGATCCTTATAAACTTCGGCAAGTAATTAATAAAAAGATTATTAGTAAATTAGATATGGAATACTAACCCGCATAATAATTGGGAAGTAAAAAGAAATAAGAAGAATCACATGGATAATCACGTAGAAAGAATCGCAAGACATTTGATAAAAGAGGGTGTAAAAAAGAAATGATACTGAAACTATGTATATAAAGGAACGTTATACTTTGAAGAACATAATTACAAAATGACAAACTTGCACCACAAGAAAAACTAACGATATTTTAAGAAAAAGAAAAATAGAAAAATGAGAAAAAAAGAAAAATTAGTCAATATTTATGATATATATGGGGATATATATACTTATATATATATATATATTATAGTATATATACATATATATATTATATATATATATATTATTTATTATATATTATATTACAATTGCATAATTTTTCTCTAATTTGTATGCTTTTTTCTTGCTTTTCATCTTTCCTGTGAAGGGACTACGATTTTTGTCACTTTACAGTGTAGTATATATTTCATTTTTCACAAACACATTTAAGACAACACTATTCAGGTTGGTGGTGTAGTAAAAAATACAAGCTTTCCACAAATTTTAATTTGTTTTTTTAAAAAACCCAATACCTTTATTGCATTAATAAATTTTTAACACTTCGCCAAAAACCTTTTTACAGTCTAAAAAGTATTTGTGAATAGATTCTGTTGATTGAATTAATCCAGTATTTGGGTTATTTGTAAAGTTTTTTAAAAGTAAAAATATTTTATCTTCTGTATCATAACTTTTCTCTGTAGCTGCAAGATCACATTTTACACAATCTGGGTCAAAACATTTTAGCTTTTTAGCAAGGTATCCAGAAACATAAATCATCGTATTCTTTTCCATTAAATCAGAAAGTTGAGTGATTTGGAAAAAAATTTCACTTGTAGCAGATTCTGCAAATTCATATTAAAAGAATTCAAATCTGATTTTTTCTCAGCATGTCTTAATAAATTTGAAAACTATTTTAATATTCCCTATGTCTGCTTCACAGTTTACAGTTTCTTGTGGTTTTATTAAAGACTGAAAGGCAACAGTTTTAAAGTCATTAATAAACGGAAAGCATGATGGATTATTTCTTAACCCTCCACCTTTTCTAATTAAACCAAAAAAAATTTCTAAACCATCTTGACATAATCTTCTCGTTAGCAGAAATTTCCATTCATATTTTTCATTCAGAGATTCTGAAAGTTCTCGCAAAGCATTGATGTTTTGAATCCAGCCATTAATACAGCTGAATTTCTTAGTAATGTCTTTGCCATTTGAATCTAAGACTTCCAAGTCTTTATCCAACTTTCAATTTCTTGTAAGAAGTTCCATGAATAAGAGTTCTTTTTGAACCCTTTTTTATAAGGAGTCGATGCAAGATTGTTAGATGAATTGAAAATATCAAAAAGATCATTCATCTTTTGACAAAATTTTTATGCAGGCAAAGCATCGTTTTCTATTTTTCTATGGGCAATTAACGATAATATAGCCGAATCCATTGATTTGCTTAGCACTTGAGCAGCAAGCTTGACTTTCATCATACCTCCAAATAGCGGAATAAATATGTGTGTGGAATTGACTTTAGGTATGTACCTAAAATTTTTGTCTTGACAATGATAGTACGTTGATTTGATATACGACCATTTTTCTCAGCATGTCTTAATAAATTTGAAAACTATTTTAATATTCCCTATGTCTGCTTCACAGTTTACAGTTTCTTGTGGTTTTATTAAAGACTGAAAGGCGACACTTTTAAAGCCATGAATAAACGGAAAGCATGATGGATTATTTCTTAACCCTCCACCTTTTCTAATTAAACCAAAAAAAATTTCTAAACCATCTTGACATAATCTTCTCGTTAGCAGAAATTTCCATTCATATTTTTCATTCAGAGATTCTGAAAGTTCTCGCAAAGCATTGATGTTTTGAATCCAGCCATTAATACAGCTGAATTTCTTAGTAATGTCTTTGCCATTTGAATCTAAGACTTCCAAGTCTTTATCCAACTTTCAATTTCTTGTAAGAAGTTCCATGAATAAGAGTTCTTTTTGAACCCTTTTTTTATAAGGAGTCGATGCAAGATTGTTAGATGAATTGAAAATATCAAAATGATCATTCATCTTTTGACAAAATTTTTATGCAGGCAAAGCATCGTTTTCTATTTTTCTATGGGCAATTAACGATAATATAGCCGAATCCATTGATTTGCTTAGCACTTGAGCAGCAAGCTTGACTTTCATCATACCTCCAAATAGCGGAATAAATATGTGTGTGGAATTGACTTTAGGTATGTACCTAAAATTTTTGTCTTGACAATGATAGTACGTTGATTTGATATACGACCATTGTGCAATGCCATCAGAAGTAAAAATTTTATACTTATATAATATATTGCGAGTTGATTTTAGTAAATGAGGTGCATCTGCAAAGACGTATATCTTCTGATCTTGAAACAAAATATGGTTTGTCAAAATTAACTCCCTCCTTCTTAAAAGCACATAGGAAATTCCTACCTTGATCTGCTGTTATGGCTACTATGGTAATTCCAATTTGTTTCAATCTCTTCAATATTTCATATAATACGTCTTGGAACTTGTTATATTTCATTGTATTTTCTGTAAAATAAAAGCTTAGTGCTTGCTTCCAATTTGAATATAAATTTCTAATCATAAAAACTAGGACATTATTTGCTATAGTATTTTCTCTACAAGTTCCATAATCCACAAATCCTGTGATTGACTGAGATCTTTCGTCAAAGTCAAGATTTTTTTTAAGGCTCATTTCATCAACATACATTACACATACTTTATCGCTTGCCACCATGGTTTGAATCTTGCTTTTCAGAAATGAAAATAAATTGGAGCTTATACCAGTATCAATATCTAATTTATTAGCCCAAGACCTTAAAGAGCTGACTGAGGGAAGTCTAAATATGGTTCTCAATTTCTTGTACGCTGCAGGCCCAGTGTAATATAATAGGAGTGGTAACATTTTACTTTCGTCGCTGTATTTATGTTTCTGAAGTTGCATTTTAATTATCTCTAGTGCCGTTGTATTTAAATGCCCTTTCAAATACTCTAGTACATGACTTTCATTAATTTTTTTTAAGGAAATTGTAGTTTTCAGACGATTGCGACATTGTGAAAGCATGCTCTGTTTACTTCGAAGGTATATATATATATATATATATATATATATATATATATATATATATATATATATATATATATATATATATATATATATATATATATATATATATATATATATATATATATATATATATATATATATATATATATATATATATATATATATATATATATATATATATATATATATATATATATATATATATATATATATATATATACTATATATATATAGAAAGAATATATATATATATATATATATATATATATATATATATATATATATATATATATATATATATATATATATATATATATATATATATATATATATATATATATATAATATATATATATATATATATATATATATATATATATATATATATATATATATATATATATATATATACTATTTCTCCTCATTCCGTAGTTTACATATAATAATTGCTATGAATATTATACATCTTGCAATTTAAAATTTTTATTTTTAAGAAAGGAAGATTTTTTTATTTCCCATTTATGAAGCCAGGTATTTGACCTAAATTTTAATAAAATGTCTTTTAAGTAAATTTCCATTCCATTAATAAACATAGAGAACAAGATTTTAATTATTAATAACTCCTTATATTTCAATTTTGCTGTTGCACCTTATTTTTTTTTTTTTTTTTTTTTTTTTACAGTTATCACCACCGCTCACGGGCAAAGCCCCATTCAAGAAGGGGGTGTTAAAATCAACTAAACCTCAACTACCGCAAATCACGCAGATGAGCACAGACGCGGGCTTTAAAGTGAGGGAGATTAAATTGAGTAGGAAACACAGAAGATGGAAGAATTCCACAGAACAGAGGTGGCTTGGAAGGAGGCACCCCAGCGAACTAGTCTGGAGTTGCTAATATCAACACAAAACTCGTAGTGCCGACACAGCACCTTGTGCTACGACGGCGTCTTAAAGGTGGTGGACGCGAGTGGAAAGCTACCTCGAGCACTTGCCGCTACCGGTACCTATAGAAAAGAGATAAAGCACCAACATCGCGCCGCAAAGATAGAGGGTCGAGTGAACTAGAAAGAAACTGACAGTTTATAGGTCTTTCTGCCTTTGACTCGACCCTATCCAAAAGCCGGGTGAAACCTGAGCCCCCCCAGATATGAGAGCAGTACTCCATACAAGGGCGGATGAGGCCCTTGTATAAGTGGAGAGGAAAAAAAGTCTTGCAGTCTAAACAGAACTCCCAGTTTCTTTGAGGCCGCCTTAGCAACCGTTGTGATGTGAGGTTTCTAAGACATTTTTTTGTTTATGTTAAGGATAAGGATATTAATATATTGTCAACAAGAGGGAACGAGAGAACCGTCCGAAAGAGATAGGAAAGTTAGAAGGTGTCTTAGAGAGGGAGATTTGAAGAAGTTGAGTTTTTAAAGAATTGAATTTCACAAGGTTGAGACGACCCCACCCAGAAATTCTATCGAGATCAGCGAGAATAGAATCGGAAAGATTAAGACGAGAGGCAATTCTAGAAGTAAAAGAGGGAGCAGAATTGAAATGACTTGAAGAATGAAGGGTCGAGTCATCGGCATATGAGTGAATAGAGTTAGATGTGCCGGTGAGAAGATCATTAATGAAAAGTAGGAGATAAGACAGAACCCTGGGGAACACCACTATTGACAGAAAAGGAAGAAGAAGTCGCCCCATCAACAACAGCCGATATTGAGCGATTTGAAAGAAAACTAGACATAAGTAAGCAAAGAGAAGGAGGAAACCCAAAGGAGGGGAGCTTGGAGAGCAGTGACGCGTGCCATACCCGGTCAAATGCTTTGGATATGTCGCGCCACCACGCAAGTCTCCCCGTAGTTCCTAAGGGCGGAAAACCATAAATCGGTTAAATAGGAAAGTATATCACCAGTAGACCTCGAACGCCGAAAGCCGTACTGGCGATCGGAAAGAAGAGAATGAGATTCCAGATGGTCTAAGAAGGGTTTCAAAGATCTTAGATAGAATACAATAGGGCGATAGTTAGAAGGATCAGAGCGGCTTCCTTTTTTCGGAATAGGTTGGACATGTGCGTGCTTCCAACACTGAGGGAAAGTGTTAGTATTGAGACATAGAATATAGTTGAACGAGGAGGCGCCAGCTCGAAGCACACTCCCATAAAACTCGGTGAGGGAATGCCACCCATATCTGGATTCATAGATCTCCAGGAGCCCATGCACCCGATCAAATGTAAGCACAGGCAAAGGAATAGGAGAGCGGAAGAAGGTGGAGGAGAAACCCAGAACCGTCCAGGGTTGAGTTAGAGGAAAATAGGAGGCCGAAGAGATTGGCATTTTCAGTTGGAGAGTTAGCAACAGAGCCATCAGATCGAATAAGAGGAGGAAAGGCAGATTTACAGAAGTTGTTAGAGATGTTTTTGGCAATAGGCCAGAAAGATTTATCAGTAGGAGACCCAAGGAGGTTATGAAAGCCCGCTTTGCTCGTCGAAGAGTATCCCTGCAACGATTTCTAGCTGAATGAAAATTAGCGAGAGCGATAGGAGAACGAGAATTTTTCCTCCCCCGATAAGCGCTGTCTTTAGCCTGAATGGCCAGAGAACAGGCACGATCGAACCATGGATTATGAGGAGAGAAAGATTTATTCGAAGAAGGAATGAACCTGCTCATCCCATCAACGATTATAGCTCCCACCAGAAGCCGAAGCCGAAGCGTCATCAGAGTCAAAGCAGTCATTCCAATTATAGTTGGCGGTAGAAGCGACGCATCACCCCGATCAAAGTGCCAGAGAAAAACATAGGGCAGGATGGAGCTGTTGGAGAGAGAAAGTATTAAAGTTAAGAAAATATAAGGTTGTTGTCAGATTTACCAATAGAGCGAAGGGTGTGTATTTATAGAGAGAAGGACTAGTAGTGAAACATAGGACAAGTGTGTTCAAGAATTGGTTGGGACGATCCGGAATGTGTGTGGGTTCCTTAATTAGTTCCTCCAGATCGTTGAGAATGCTAAATGATTCGGCCTCCTCCCCACCTAAATCAGTATGAGAGGACCCCAACCATTCAGTGTTGTGTACATTGAAATCCCCTAAATAGAGGACCTCAGTATTTGGATGAGAAGATATAACAGTCTCGTGAGAGGTAGTAAAATATTCAAAGAAAGAGTGAAAATCTGTTCTGTTAGGAGAACAGTAGCAGAAGCACAAGATTATTGTAGTAGAAGGAAGAAAGATTTTGAGCTACAGAGCATCGAAGTTAGGATATTCGAGATTCACGAGACGTGTTACAGGAGTATTAATGTTTACATAGGCACACACTCCACACACACACAATGTATATTGATTCATGGATCCCAGTTTTGAAATACACATTCTATTTATCCTTTAACAATGTCTAAAATGGCATTTTATATAGACAGATTTTATGAAAACGTAAAAAGTTCCCACTTAAATGTCTTTTAATTGTGAATGTTGAGAAATTCTAGACCATGAATGCATTTCCCCCATAAGCTGCTGCTGTTGCCAATTATTGATTCAAGGACCCCAGTTTTGAAACAACTGGTATAGTCTGCATGTATTTACTTATCAAAAGAGGGATTAGTATGCTGGAAGTAGTTCAATTTAAAAGAATCCTCTACGGCTTTCAAAAATAGCGAGAGCTATGAAGTTTTGTTTAAGAATTTTGAAAGGTTGTATGTGAAAGTTTTTTGAGCCGATAAAATTTAAGTAACTAGATTAATTTTTTTTCTTTTTTTTTGTAAGACTAAGTAAAATAGTTTATCCAGATTATGATAGTAGTACCAGTAATATTAATAA
>JABUQX010098955.1:27500-35310 GCA_015478945.1 Trachelipus rathkii
TATATATATATATATATATATATATATATATATATAATTACGATACATATTTTTTCATTTATTTATTTATTATTATTATTATTATTATTATTATTATTATTATTATTATTATTATTATTATTATTATTATTATTATTATTATTATTATTATTATTATTATTATTATTATTTGAAATCTTTTCCAATCTTTCCCTTTTTGTCCATACCTGTTTTTCCAAATAAATGTCTTTCTGCATTTGTCAATGTTGTTCTCGCATTGAAGGTCAAAGTATCACAACCATGCGTCATTGCAGGTAACACACACACACACACTCCTCAAAAACTTTTCCTTTCAAAAAAATTAGAAATTTACTACGCAAGTTGGTCTTCAATTTATCCATAACATTGCAAACTACTCTCATTCTTCTTTGGATTTCCTTAATGTTTACTCTTTGGAGAGATAAAAGTTGTCCAAGGCAAGTGCACGCCACCTTGTTCTATATGATGGAATTCTTGATCAGCATTTGTTGGGTAACTACGTGTTTATTAAACAATACTTTTTATTTCTTCAAGCTTTAAATTTTTTGATTAACTACGTGTTTAGTAAACAATACTACTACCATTTTTTATGATTCTTCAGGATCTGATTAAAAATAACATTGTCATCAGCAACTCGAAAATATTTAATCTCTTTCCACTTATGATCACACAGATATATATTTTTTTTTTTTATTTATTTCTAAAGTATACCTTCTTGGTCACTGAAATATATATATATATATATATATATATATATATATATATATATATATATATAAGTTGGTTATATATATATATATATATATAAGAGTAGAAGATATATAAATATAGTATATATATATATATATATATATATATATATTTTTATATATATATATGTATATATATATATATATATATATATATATATATATATATACATATATATATATATATATAGACAGAAAGAAAAAAATATATAGATATTTGGGTTGGTTATATATATATATATATATATATATATATATATATATATATATATATATATATGATTCAATTTTACTTCACTGTATAACTCCATTTTGATTTCTATTTTATTATTCTCGACAGAAAATTTACGTATCAAAGTAGCATTTTTATACATGCATTTTAATTGGTCTGTATTTGGTTTCGTACTACAATGGCAATTCAAAATACTTTTTAACAGATCTTGTGTTCACAGAGTCGAATGCTTTTTCGTAGTCCACAAAAGCTATGCAAAAAGACTTTCCATATCCATTACAGTTTTCCATTAACTATTGGAATACTTGATATTTATGATAAAGTCACTTCAGATTCATTGTTCATGTGAATGATTAGATTCAAGATGTTCAGTAATTTTGCTAGTTATATTATTTTTGTAAGTAATTTTTAAAAGATTGGAAATAAACAGTTGGTCTGCAGTTTTTGTTCTTTTTCTGTGAAGCATAAAATATAATGTTAACGTTTGTCCATTTGTTAGGAATTATGTGTTTTTAACTTCTTGCTAGCATTTTTTAGGCAGTTCTATTAATATATATTCAAATTCAAATTCAAAATGCTTTATTCAGAAAATAAGCAATTTGCATTATTAAGCTTAACATACCGTACATATAGTTGTAGTATAATACAATATATCGTACATATAGTTGTAGTATAATACAATAATATACTACTTCTGAAAGGGGGCTACTAATTGCAACAAAATGTTGGGTCTTTTGAGCCTCAAAATAATATAAGTATGATTAAATTTAAGTAATTGGGTTTAAGGATTGGGCTTAATGTAATCCCAAAAATAATTTTAATACAATAAGAATACATATTAGGAAAAAAAATAACAATTAACATAATAATATTAATAATAATATTTATTAAAATAATAGGGACAAGTTTAACAATTATAAAAATAATAACAGCAATAATAATAATAATAATAATAATAATAATAATAATAATAATAATAATAATAATAATAATAATAATAATAATAATAATAATAATAATAATAATAATAATAAATTAACAGTAATAATAAGACTACTAATAGTAATAATAATAATAATAATAATAGTAGTATAAACAATAATAGTAGTATTAACTATAAATTTTAGTAATTCAAGATAATAATTCTACTAACAATGCTAGCAATTTTTAAGAGTAGTTATACTAAGGTAACAACAACCAAGGTAATAGTGGTTATTATACTGATAGTGAAGATACTTGTTGTAAATATAAAATGATAATAATAATAATAATAATAATAATAATAATAATAATAATAATAATAATAATAATAATAATAATAATAATAATATAATAATAATAATAATAATAATATTAATATTAATATTAATATTAATATTAATATTAATATAATATTAATATTATTATTATTATTATTATTATTATTATTATTATTATTATTATTATTATTATTATTATTATTATTATTATTATTATTATTATTAATATTAATATATTAATATTAATATTAATATTAATATTAATTTTAATATTAAGCTAATATTAATACTATTTAGAACACACAAACACACACACACACACACACACACACCTACACACACGCACACACACACACCCAATAATAATTCACACATACATACATACATATAATAATAATAATAATAATAATAATAAGTGATAATATAAAGAATAGTAGCAATATCAATATTGTCAGTAAATTTAAAAATACTAATAATAGTAAGAAAAATAATAATAAATAATACACACACACACACACACACACACACACACACACACACAATAATAATAATAATAATAATAATAATAATAATATATGATAAAAAAAATAACAATAATAAAATATAATAATAATAATAATAATAATAATAATAATAATAATAATAATAATAATAATAATAATAATAATAATAATAATAATAATAACTGATGATTCTAAACCGATTACTGCTGTAAACTTATCAATACTTATGAAAAGAAACCGTGGTTTGTAAAAAGATTTAAGAGTTTCGGTTTTAATATCTTGTATAGTCGAGTTGTAATTGCAGCTATGCATTGAGGGTTTTTGTTAGTCTGGCTTAGAAGGGGAGTATTATTTCAAATTAATCGCCTGATTTTCCTATCTCTGCTTGGTTTGTAGGCCAAAATTTCCCATAAATGTCGCAGGCACTTTGGGTATTATATGTATTTCTTTAGTAGTGATATATTGAGTAAGTCTTTAACCAAA
Organism: Trachelipus rathkii; assembly: GCA_015478945.1. Lineage (NCBI taxonomy): Eukaryota > Metazoa > Arthropoda > Malacostraca > Isopoda > Trachelipodidae > Trachelipus > Trachelipus rathkii. The sequence continues at coordinate 30,745 of JABUQX010098955.1, forward strand.
TATCTTTAGTTTGAACAAAGGTTGTGTGTATGGCTAAGCCCTTAGAAAAGCAATGAGGCAGAATGAAGCGCTTTTGAATTACAATTACAGGATGGATTACTGAGTTACTTGTGGTTCCATAGATAGGAAGACAGTATATAGAGCAAATGGTGTATCAATGCATATATTTTTTCAGAAATGAAGAGGTACACAATATTTTTAAATTTTATTAGCACATACATGTATCTAGCCAGTCTGCTAACTAGGTTGTTAACATGTTCTTTAAATGTCAGTTTTTCATCGATTATTATTTCCAGTATTTTAGCATTTGAAGCCCTATGCAGTTCCACTTCGTTTATTTTGATATTGAAATTGTCAATTAATTTGTTGCTAAAAATAATATAAGATGTTTTATTTAAATTTAGAGACAACTTGCTATCATCTACCTATCTCATTAGTTTTGTTAGGTGTCTACCATTTTACTAGAGAGACTCGGCTATTATTATTATTATTATTATTATTATTGATTAAGATAGAGGTGTCATCAGCAAAAGAGACTGAAAAGGCGTCATGTGAGTTGAACAGATCATTAGTATATAGCGTAAATAGAAACGGTCCCAGAATTGAGCCCTGGGGTACGCCAGTTAATGTGATTGAATGTGTTTCCTTTGGTTATATATATATATATATATATATATATATATATGTATAAAGAGCATAGTAGGTATATATATATATATATATATATAGAGAATATATATATATATATATATATATATATATATATATGCATATGAGTTAGTTAGAGATATAAATATAAATTAAAAGAAGAAGTTATATATAGCATATATATATATATATATATATATATATATATATATATATATATATATATATATATATATATATATATATAATATATATATATATATATATATATATATATATATATATATAAAAAGTTACTACCAAGTCAATATAATATCTGATAATTATTATTATTATTATTATTATTATTATTATTATTATTATTATTATTATTAGTAGTAGTAGTAGTAGTAGTAGTAGTAGTAGTAGTAGTAAAGACATTTTAATTTTAAATTATTCTATAATTTTTTAATTAAAAACATTATTAAATTGTTGAAGGCAACTTCTTGTAATTGTCCGTTGGACACAGGCAAGACAGATGACACAGACAAGACAGGCGACACGACACAAGCATAACAGAACAGATGACACAGGCAGGCCTCACAAGCTTTGGAAAAATCTGCTCTCATTGAAACTTTTTCGAACTATTGTTTAAGCTTGGAAGTACTGTTGACCAACGCAAGGGGTGCGGTGCGGTGCGGTGCAGTGCGGTACTATGCGTGCTCATTCTAGTGCCGTGCTTTACTATGCAGTACACAATTTTAGTGTCACTGTGCGATGTAGAAAATTACGATGATCGACCAAATTTAGTCGGAAGTTGGTGACATTCGAAGTAGCTTTCCTCTTTCCGGCTCTACTCTTTCTGACTCTGATCTTTCCGGCTTTGCTCTTTCCGGCTCTGAATATCATTTTCCTCAAGTGTATTCGAACCATGAATTACAAAGTATTTATTTGTACTCTGTCCTGCATCGTCAATGTCCCTTGCATCTCATTGCTCGTTTATTCTTATTGAAGCAATCGGCATTCACAGTATCGGTTCCAAATACCAAACACATCTTTATCAGTCTAATGACATCCACTTGATAAGAGTAATGACAAAAGAAAAGCATTAATGTAATTTAAAATGAGGGAGAGTAATAAAAATCATTAGGAACCATTATATTACAAGTGGGTTTCATTTTATGGTATCAGAACTTAGGAAAAATACTTTAAAACTTCTCAAAATAAAAAAAATAATAATATCAAGGGGACACAGATTTTAATTTTTATTTGGTCTTTTAAGTGCCAACTTCTCATGGCATTTTAATGAACTTGTTAAGAATTTTGTGCCTATTTCGAAATTATTTTAAAATAGGCCAGCTCCACATTTTAAATTTGAAAAAAAAAATGGATAAAATTACTGACTTTGTTCTGAAAGGGAATGGATTTTTTTTTTTTTTTTTTTGAAGAAAGTGTTGGTAAATTAAAAATAGTATCATTAGTGTTAATTATTCAACATTTATTTGTTTTTTAAATAATTGAAATGACAGTTGCAACAAAATGTAATAGACGGGAAATAAATTTTCCTATAAAAACTGTTTAGGATTAAATTATCATAAAATTAAGAAAAAAAATAAAAATAAAAAATAAAAATATTACGGTCATATATTTAATTTAACACTCCAAATAAAAAACATTTTAAATTTCAAAATAATAGTATGAAATGCAGTTCTTATTTTTAACTAGCATTTAAAAATTTTCATTCAAAATAATTTTCAATTTTCTATTTTCGAATTTTAACGTCCATAAAATGTTGAAATTTTCATAATTTTAACTATTTTTATTTTTCTATTTTAATTTTTTTTTTTCATAGATTAATAAAAATATAATTCGGGAGATTTCAGAAGACACTTTTAATAATGTCTGAACCTTTTTTAATTTCTTTCTCTCCCTTTTCCAGATAAACATATTCAAAATATAATTGAATCCAAAATTTTTCCGGGAAATTAAAAATAAAAAACCAACATCCTATTTAAATACTTAATAACCTTATGCATATATATGAAATTGCATTATAATCTTTACTCAGTATGCAAATTCACTCGAATATATATTTGGTTCTCACACCAACGGGAATGGATTTCATATACAGCCATTGATGACTTTGTTCTTAATATTACATAGATAAAGAAAAAATCTGGTTTTCGAGATTTTTCCACTTTTGTTGTGCGGAGCCCTGATACGATACAACGGTTTTTTTTTATTTAAAGTTTGTAGCAAGGGCTTTGAAAAAACGGAGCGAGAAAGGCATGAGAGAGAAATAAAAGTGATAATAAAAGATTGAGTAAGAGAGAGAGAGTGATAATTAAAGAATAAGAGAAAGAGAGAGAGAGAGAGAGAGAGAGGGTGATAATTAAAGAATAAGTAAGAGAGAGAGAGATAATTAAAGAATAAGAAGAGAGAGAGAGAGGGTGATACTTAAAGAATAGGTAAGAGAGAGAGAGAGAGAGAGAGAGAGAGAGAGAGAGAGAGAGAGAGAGAGAGAGAGAGAGAGAGAGAGAGAGATAATAAAAAGAGAGAGGTGATACTTAAAGAGTAAGAGAGAGAGAGAGAGAGAGAGAGAGAGAGAGAGAGAGAGAGAGAGAGAGAGAGAGAGAGAGAGAGAGAGAGAGAGAGAGAGAGAGAGAGAGAGAGAGAGAGAAAAAGAGAGAGGTGATACTTAGAGAGAGAGAGAGAGAGAGAGAGAGAGAGAGAGAGAGAGAGAGAGAGAGAGAGAGAGACTCCAACTCGAAAGCGAAAAAAACAACGACAATTGTTCTTATTTAATATATAAAAAAGGATATTAGATAAGGTTGCAAAAAAATAATATAAAAAAAAAAAGAACAAAGGAAAAAAAATCGTTCAGAGCCAAAATTATGCAAATGGAAAATGACTTCAATTTTAAAAGGAAAAAAAGTTATGGCGAAACTTTTTCAATTTACTTTTACAATAAACATTTCATGTTTTATGTCGGGTATTTTATTGGTTTTATGTTGGGTATTTATGGGGTACTGCACCAGCCTTTGAATTTCAACATTAACCTACATTAATATACTTTGAAAACAGCTCTGACGTTAAAGATGTTCCTTATAGTCACACACACAAACACACCTACACAAACATCTACACACACATACACACACACACACACACACACATATATATATATAAAGATATATATAAATTATATATATATATATATATATATATATATATATATATATATATATATATATATATATATATATATATATATATATATATTGTACAGGTGTTGAGTGCATATAATGTTAAAAATTAATAGTGATAGTGGATAGTAATTAGTTGAAACAGCCATTGTGTAGGCAGCACCTTTGTAACGTAATCAGGGTTAATGTTAGTGATATTAAACAACAATGCCATCATTGGTAGCGGATATGCTTCATATAGCAGCAGGTTATGTTATATATATACATATATATATATATATATAGTTAAAAGATAGTTATATATAGTTATAGTTATATATATATATATATATACATATATATAAGGTTATTGTTACATATATATATATATATATATATATATATACGTTTCCATGCGTGAGTATCTTGTGAGTTATTTATATGAATACATTTTTACGTATTATTTGGATGTGTATGTAGTAGAACCGGAAATAAGATGCAGATAAAGAGAAGAAAAATATAGTTATTAAGTTATATATATATATATATATATATATATAGTTATATATATATAGAGCAGCATAGTTGCTATATAAGTTATATATATATGTTATAGAAGTAGTAATAGTATATAGTATATATATATATATATAAATATATTTATGCATATGGATGTATGTATATGCTATATTTTTGGGGGATTTAATATTTATTTATATAAAAGCGCCCGGTAGCTCAGCGGTGGAGCACTCGT
>JABUQX010098956.1:0-20076 GCA_015478945.1 Trachelipus rathkii
AATAGTATAATTAATAATAATTATGGTTAAACATATATATATATATATATATATATATATTATATATATATTATATAATATATATTATTAATAATACATTATATATATATATATTATAATTAATATATATATAAAATATATACTGAGTATATATATAATTAATATTAATATATATATTATATATATATATATATATATATATATATTAATCATATATTATATATATATACTATATATATAAATATATATATTATATAATATATATATAATATATATAATAATAATAATATATATATATCTATTAATATAATTATATTAATATATATATTATATAATATTAATATTATATAATATAATATATATAATATATAATATAATATAAATAATTATATATATAATAATTAATATATAATATATATATAATATATATATTATATATATATATATATATCATATAAAATAATATCATCTTAATTATATATATACCGGTATATATATATATAATATATATTAATATATATATATATAATATATAATAATATATATATAATATATATATTAATATATTATTATATATATATATATAGTATATATATATATTATATACGTATAAAAATATATCATATTAACGTATATATATATATATATTATATATACATATATAATATATATAATATAAATACAAGAGATGGCTTTAAAGTTTGTTCCAAATTATAAAATAACTCACCATAAATGGTATCACTTTCAGACGTCAGTCCCTCTATCACTATTTTAATACAGATGCTCATTAATTAGTGATAGCCACGGTATTACTAAGATTTGATTATAGTGACTAAATAATATTACTAATTCTATTTATTTTCTCTCATATGATTATTACTATATATATTATACTGTCATATCTTATTGAGCAGACTTGGTAGCTTATTCCCGCCTCATATTTATAACCTTACAGTATATTAACCCTAATACTTTTATATATTTTACTAACAACTTGGGGAAAAAAAAACCACACTAGGATGCGCCCCAGCTCTGGTATCCTCCTGTGGGACAAAGTGAAGATACAGGGCTGCTGTCCACTACTTTCACTATTAGTCACCTAGATCTAACAATTATTTGCAAATTTCAGATTATATATCTCACTATACGAGCTTCATTACAATTCAACGGATTTGATAACCATACCTTTCACCTATACACTTTTCCTTTGCACAACTAACTTCTTTCATCTAGCCTTATGTTGTGGGATACTCTTAGTCAAAAGCTTTATATAGCTATTATTGTTGCTTTATAGTCAACACTAAATGATAGTATGTAACATATTAAAGTTTTTATTGGACATATATTAATATGTTATATAATATATTATTATATATTTTACTATATTTATATATATATACTTACATTTAGACATATATATAATTTTATCATCTAGAGAGAATCTTTAGTCCTTTATTATATAGATAGTAGGAGTGGAAAATATTAGGTACAATGAGGAAACTCCGCGTACGCACATTATATATATTATCTCATATCTCTCCTGCCTAAAGGCAATTAAGGACGTTATTTATATTCGATGTATACTTATACGCAAAGATTGACTCGGCCGGAAGTAGTTTTTCAATCACTTCCAAAAATTTTATGCACATATTGAAAATCGAAAGATATTTACAAACAGTTTTTATTAAAAAAAAATAAATATAGGAAAAAATTTAAAATTCAATAATCAATAATAATCAATAATAATATAATATAATAATTAAAAGAACAAAGTGATATCTAGAGGTACACACATATATACAAAATATAGTATTAATAATGTTAGGTATACTTTGTAAATATAGACATACTGCGAGTCAAAATGAGCAGTATTCTTTTTCAAATGAACAAAATTGGTATGACTACAACTTAACACGCCATTTTTTTTATAATTGTCTTTGAGCTTTTTTTCATAAATATGTATACATGACTTAAAAGTGCTCAAATTGATAAACAATGTTACCCAATATTATTGAATTGAGCTTATTTTTGTAACACAAAAAATTAATATTGTAGTTCACTTATCGTAATAAGATTTTTCTGTAAGAAAATCTTATAATTTTTTATTAATGTATAATAGGATTTTATTTATTATGATTTTATGAACGAAATTTTAAAGTTCCTCTGCTTTAATACGAGAAAAAACTCGCTCAAATAAGGGCTTCATGTCGAGAATCTTCACAGATGACTTTTGTATAGTTATATATCTCATTAATTCTGCTTATTCATCTTACTATGCGCACACTTATTGGCTGAGAGATGTAGAACTATTTGTATACTTAATAATACTGTAATTTGTGTCGCAATTGAATTCCGAAAAATTTTTAGAAAATTACCTGGGCATATTTATTTAATATCTCTACTTTCCCCATTTAACTGATTTCCTGGCTTTTTCAGGGGCATTATATAGTACACATATATATATTACCCTAAATTTATACCTGTTGACTATTATTATACTAGGTTAAAGCTTAGTCTTATAAATTATATAATTCGTAATATGGAGTTCCTTGACATATACTATCAGTAAGGATAATATAACTATATATAAAGCGAAGGAACTATATTATTGAAACTAATCTATACGGGTTTTAAGTATAGCTTACAAGATGTTTAAAATTAATGTTCAGATATATTAGGGTAGTGTACACGGAACGTGATAATTTGTTCAGCAATCTGGCTGCACACCGGAATTGAGACTGTATATCTATAAACCAACTAATAATTCCGACAGGGCCAATGTCTAATAAACTTGTTCTTGTAACTACTAAGAAATGAAAATAAAAAAAATTCTAATAAGCCTTTCAATATATAAATTCTTTATATTATATACCAAGAACATTATATATATTTTTATATATTATATTATACTATTTTATGTAAATATAAAAGGTTTATTATAGTCTGGCGAATCATATATATATCATATATATATATTACATATGTGTCATACTACTATATATATATACTATATACTAATTTTGCTCCTATACTAAATATATATCTTCACGCTTACCACTATCTTATTATTAGAGACTTATATCTGAGAGCGAGTTTGCTAGGGAAGGTTAGTTAGTGCCGGTATTCTTGGTGCATAAAGAATGCTCCTCCGAGGTGACTAAAGGGACTGGTTGGTAAAAGACACAGGTGCGTTTAGGATAGTCCGCTAGAGGATGTTGTGGATTCAAATCCTTTAGCATTGAATAACTTATTGAGAAAATGAGGGAGGAATATGAATAACTTGTATTTAGCGTTTATGGATTTGCAACAGGCGTATGATGTCGGGATTTAATTAGGTCTGAGTCATCTACTCATGTCAAGTGCAAGTTAATATTGTGTGGTGTAAGATCTGAATGAAACAAAAGTATGTATGCGCATAGTGAAGCGTGTGTGTAAGAATAAAAGAAGTCGAAAGTGATTGGTTAATATTAATAGGCGATGAGGCAGAGAATATGGGATATGTCTCATTTTGTTTATTCCAGAGCACTTTGGATAGTAATAGATATAGGGGTTAATTAAAGAATTCAGAAGCTGGGGAATAGGATGGTCTGTTAGAATGATGGAGAATGAAAAAGAGTGGGGGGTACCCAACCTATTATATGCTGCGGATGATTTGGTGTTTGTGTGGCGAATCTGAAGACGAGTTTGACGAAGGGATTAGCGATGGATAGGTCAAAGAGATTTGGCAGGCCTGGTATGTGTAAAAGGAGGGTTTAGAAAGTAAACTCGAAGGATATATATGTAAGGTTATCGGTTTGAGGTGTGATGGACAGTCTCACAGGTGAAGAAGTTTATGTTAGAATATGGTGAGTCTGCATTCTGGAAACACAGTGTCCTGAGTTTAAATATTTTAGTGATATTAATGATTTGGAGATAGCGGGAAAGGATTGATGTCAGAAGTGTTGTAGGATTAGTTTGTGAATCGGAGAAGCGCTGAGCTGTGCAATTAAATCCTTGTGTGAGAATATAACAGGGACCTATAGTTTCTTGAAGTTGTCAACTATGGGTCCTTACAATGAGGGTATTGTTCGACATCTATGTGTATGAATTGCATAGTATTTGGAAGAATCTATGTCTAGAACTCTAAGGTAATAGATCTAAAGTTCAATGTGTTTCAGATGGACAATCTTAGGGGCGCGTTAGGGGTGAGAATAATTCATAAAATGAGTGAAATGAATGTTATTTAGAAGGTTGTGTGGTGTGAAGAAGAGTAAATGAGAGAATAGCTAATGAAGCACGTTGACAAGAAATGCCAAAGTTTGGTCATGTTGAATGATAGATGGATGTAGCGGATAATTGGTTCAATGCTACGTAAATGTGAGTTGAGGTGGTGTCTTGGCATTCGGACTCTATGGGACTGCGAGGTACAGAAGAAAAAGTGGATTGAAGTCACGCTATAAGAATAGCAGAAGACGCGCACGCAAGGATTGAGGTCTGGAAGGGATCGAGATAGAAACGGTGCACATGAACAGGAGTGAATGGCTCGGAGGACTATATGCGAGTGTGGTAATAAGAGCCTTTCGTCTGGGGATGAACCCTACTTGACCGAGATGGAATTTTTCTGACTGCGATGAGTTCCAACTAATTAATGGTGTATAAAGGGGCGGGGAGGCTGGGCTTTCTTTTCTCGACTCTGCATCATATTCTTCTACTACAAAATTGTTTTAAAATGCCATCATTCCTAAAAGATTTTTTTATTAATCGATGCTTGCAAAATCTATGATAGAGTGTAAAATATGACAGAAAAATAAGAGGTAGCGTCGGGGCGGGGTGAACCGTGGACCACTTTAGGTTAGACTTGGTCTCCCGACTCTCCGCTAATGCTCTTTTCTTGGTAAATTTTTCTTTTTTTGTAAAATCACGGCCTATAGTCGGGCATATAGTCACACAAAAAAATAATAACTGTAAATTCTAATAATAAAGTTTTATTAAAGTTTGAATAACGCCGAGTCAGCCCTGACCGTGAGGGGTGAAGCGGACCAACCATTGGAGGGTGACTTCAGAGACCCATCTGTTTAAATCGTTTTTTACTGCATAATTTCAATTTTATATTTAATTTTTAACGATGTTGAAATTATTTATCCATACTTAAAATTCGTAATAAGTAATAAAATGTCATATAATGACAAATAAAATCGAATATAAATAGGTGGTCCGATCACCCCTCTCCGCCCAAAAATTTTGACACTTTGAACTCGTTTTTTTAGAATTAAATTTCACTTTTTTAAAATTTCACTTAATATAAGTAACTTTTTTATTATACTTAAATTAATTATACGTAATAAAAATGTCAACTAATAATGTAAACCGTAAATACGAAAAAACAATGGTGGTCCGAGCCACCCCCTCCATCAATTTTTACGGCGGGGTGAATCGAACCAAGTTAGGCCCGCGTTTTTTGCCACTAATTATCTGCTTGGACAAAAATTTTTACTTTGCCAGTTAAAGCCTAACATACTAGTATTGGTATTTCAATGAAATACCAATTACTAAAATAATGATACCAAGTTTTTTCTTTGAAGAAGAAGTTCGGTGTTCCATTATTTGTCAATGTGAAGTTCTATGAAGGAAAAACGACCTATATTTTTCTAACTTTTCAATACATATGAATACTTTGTAGCAGTAATATATGATCTAAATATTAAACTTGTTAGTACACCTCGCTTAGCTAAATATGAAAGTATATCAATCCATTTTTTCTTATTATTTTTTTATTTCTATTTACACGCTGACTTCGAATCACCAAACCTCCATAAGAAGGCGGGAGCCCGTCTACTCAACATTAATCCAGTTGAGACGGTCATCCCCAGAAATCACTTTTGTTGATTCCCCACGTCAGCTGTCTGCGGTGTGTCCGCATAACTGACTTACTGATAATGTTGGTTAAGTCAGCCTTCCCTATTATGCATATGACATGAAGATCCCTTGGTCACTTTTCTTCTGGACCTGCGAGCGAGACGTGAGTAAATACAAGTCAGGTAGGACAGGAATTTCAACAAGAACTCGACTCCACAATGTGAATAGGCCCCACTCGCTATGACAGCATATATAATTCTAGCAACACAAAATCACTTATGTATCAAAATTATAACACTTAATCAGCCAATTAGCAAAACTGGTATCTGTACGGAGAGATTACGATCTGGAAATCTAATATATAGTGAGTAGTTAGACTGTAAGGGGATAATACTGTCTCGTATTTTTTTAAGCAGTTGACGTACTCCAGAAATAGGCGAACAGCATTCTAAAGCCCGTGGTACATACTATAAAATATAGCTGAGAGATTATTACTTTCACACCAAAAAAAAGCATATAGAGAGCCTATATCTTCTATTATATAGATATATTTTCCGAGAGACTCTCCACGCACTGGAGATATGCGTTTAGTGAGACTTGAAAGATATTATGAATTTGTCTTTGTGGGAAATGATGAACTATATACGACCATTCTCGCTACAGATGCACTGAAGAGCAGTCATTCAAGTCTCCGAGAGACCCTGTCTTGACCGCCCTTTCTCTCTCATACAAATTGGACAGTATAATCCTAGTCGCACAACTACTCTTTTGTGTCAGAAGATATTAGGAGTACTCAGCCTAACAGTAGTTCAAAGATATTAACAAAGCTAAAATCATGGCACTATATAAGCATTATCAAATTTACATACAATGTGAAATATTTAGAGTAGTGTGTATAATGTGATCTAAAATAATATAATGTAAATAGATTGCTAAATTATATGATAATGTCATCTAGCTCATCTGCTACGTACTTACGAGGAGACGTCATGTGTTGATCATGCATGTTTCATGAAGAATACATTGATAAGTTTTCTTCAATTTATTTTTATTATACATCTGGGGAGCGATTTACAACTACAGTTTCACCTTGTACATCACTCTACTAGCTTCTCTATATAAGCCTTGCGACTCGTGTACAGAGTAGCTCATCCAAAGTACTATTGTAATACATAAGATGGGGCCAATAGTGCTTACACCATATGGGAGTAACTTGGCACATGGACAATTTTTCTACAGGTATAGGACATGTATACAGAGTGCATGCCTTAGTAAACAGATGGGGCTGTGGGTTTATGTAAGATAAATCTCATCACCCACTTCAAAATGTTTTTAACTAATGAAAAAGAAGTGATAATTGAATAACCTTTCGACCGAGTCACCCGCGATCTATGCAATATTCTTATTTCCCACTATTTTCACACGGGGCGCGACCAGTGAGTATAACACGAGGTAATATATAAATATATATCGCATAATTCTACAGCCGCAAATGCATTAAAAGGTTTAATCGCTACGATAATTCCAACTCAGGAGTCACACCAATGAAACTTTAGTTAATTGGCTATAATAATATAATACCTCTAATATATATATATATAATAATTAAATTAATAATAAATAATATAAATATATTAAAATATAATAATAAATAATATAATAATAATTAATAATATAATTAATAATAATATTATATAAATAATAATCAATATAAATAAATTAAAATATAATTAAATAATAATCTTATAAATATTTAATTATTTTATTATATTATTATTATATTATTATATTATTATAATATTATTATTATTATTATTTATATTATTATTAATTATTTTATTATTAATTATTATTATATATTATTATTATTATTATTAATTACTTTTAATTATTTTTATTATTATTAACTAATATTTTATTATATATTATTATATTATTATATATATTATATTATAATATTATTATATTAGTTAATTATTATTATTATTTAATTATATATAAATAATGAATATATAAGTGAATAAATATATATAATAGATATATTTAAAAAAATTGATTTATTTTTTATCTCATCTGGTCAGCCATCTCCGCATCAATCAAATAAATAATATTGATAATGCTTAACTATATATATATATATAATAGTATATATATATTAATATACTATAATATATATATATTATATATATTACTATTATATATATATATATAATATATATATATATATATTATTATATAATAATTATATATATATATATAATATTATAATATAATATATATATATATATATATATACATATATTAATATATATATATATAATATTATATATATTAATATAATTTATTATATATATATATTATATATATAATATATATTAATATTAATTATATATATATATATAATATAATATATATAATATAATATATATATAATATATATATATAATATATATATTACAACATAAAATCATTATATAAAATACATACATATTGTTAATAGCAAATAATAACAATTACAGTATAAGCAAATTTAAATTATTTCAAAAGATTTTAATTGAAATAAATATTTATTACATTCTAATAGAAAATTCATATGGTTAGGAGTGACTGAGTATAATAATAAGTATGACATCAGCTTTAATTGAAAAGGCGTGATATATACTATATAATTATTTGAGACGAAGCTAAGTCTGCATTTACTTTTTTCAACCGACTTATACGAAATAAGCCATCGAAGGGAAGAAAATAATCGTCGATATAATATTTAGAATAGTATAATAATGACGAGAGCATAAATAAATTTGCTCTGCATTACCAGTTGCCTCTCTCGCAGCTCTCTAAAAAAGTGTGATGAGCGCCAAATGCAAAAGCGCAACATTTTTGAAATTTCCGCGCCACAGAAAAAATCGAGAAGCTCATAATTATGGGCTGGCTAATGATTCGTTTTTACACTAGAAAGGCTGTTCTAAAACCTCACATTTAAATTTAATTCATCCTTGATATCCAGCATAAAATTGGCGACATCATATAAGCACTATTTTTGCGCTATCTCCATTGAGCTAAAGAGAACCAACGAACATGGTACACTAACATAGTATATACATAGTACTCATAATAAATCAAATATATTTTTATAAAAGAAAGCATTGTCAAGAAATAAATCACAATTCAAATCGTTTGAAATTATAGTACGGCTGAAAACTATTGGTTTATCATGAAAATAAACATTATCAATATAAGTTAGTTATAATTTGTGAAAAATGTGAACACTGTAAATTCTTTTCATATATTATAATAATATATAACGGTATATTATATATATATATATATATTATATTAAATATAATTATATAGTATATATATATATATAATTATATTATATATATTATATATATATATATATATATAGTATATATATAATATTATATTATAATATATATATATATAATATATAAATATATATTAATACTAATTATAATTAATTAATTATATCATATATATATATGGTATATATATATATATAATATATATATATTAATATAATATATAATATATATATATATATATATAAATTAATATATAATATAATATATATATATATACTTATATATATTATATACTATATATATTATAATATAATATACTATATTTATTATATTATATTTAAAATTTAAGTTTATTATTTAATTCTCCACACGTTATTATTTATAAATCATTGTTCATCTGTATAAAAACTTCTTGGAATTTATTTTTTGAAACTAAGCAAACTTTAAACCTGCATCATTCAAAACATCCTTTTTGTGATCTTAAACTTAACTAATGAATTACATTATATGAGAATACTTAGGAATCACTGACTATGAAATACTGATTTTCATGAAAATCAATGAATAATAATTAAAAACATTGAATGCACAGAATTGACTTTTAGAATTTTATGAAATAGATGAAATGATATCAACTGCAGTTAAAAAAAGAGTAAAGGATGGGCGTTAGGTATATATGCCATTAAACATCGGAGCTAACCTAACATTATTATTCCCATTTGTAGTAAATATAGCATTACACCAACAAAATTGATATACTCATTATAACGGTTGAGATGAGCGACGAAGCTCGAGTTAATAAAGAATAAGCTCACATTCTCTAGCTCCAACCCATAGACTGCTGTAACTACTAAGGTCCCCTCGCTTTGTCACTAGGCCTTAGGAATCATATATAATAGTGTATTTTGTTTTTTAGTTTTTTTTTTAGCTATATATCAACAGAGTCAAGAATGCTACTATTATGAACCTATGTGGCATTTGCCATATATGCGCATTAGTAGCACATATTACTATAGTATATCTACGTATTTTTGGTTCTCAAAAAGACAAAAAGTCTAAAATTTTATTTATATTTATCGGTTTATTTTTATATATGTATAAATTTATTGTATTCGGTTCTCAAATATCTTCTTCTATTTTAGTTCTTATTAGGATATAATAACTATTAGCTATATATTTCTTATACGGTACAGTATCTTCCTATTTATTAGTTCTTAGCGGAATTTATATTTTGCTCATGAGAATATGTGACAGACATTTCAACTAAAAAATTCAATAACGTTTTACACTCTGATTCATAGTGGTCCTAATTTGTCGTGTTGTGAAATCAAAAAATTTTAAATATTTCAAAATTTAAAAGGGTTTGGAGGTAAATTGTCTAATTTCTTAATTTCTTTTTCAATATTTTTACTATCAACCTATCTCTATTCTCTTTACCTTATACTTACCAATCAATTTGACCTAACCCTAATAGTTAATGTAAGTGCTATTTTACAAAAGCCAGAGGCTGAGTTATCTTAGGGCTACTAGAACTTCCTCAAGGGTCGTAGTTTCATTGACGTGATAAACCAACTCAAATTACAAGAATCTATTTTAATAAATTAGTTACCCATTTACATATAATATATATTATATCATTTTTAAGATTGTATATTATAATAAATAATATGAACATTAATATGATTATAAGTGAGCAGGAACGTGATAACATGGAGAAGAAGGAGTATTCAAAAAGCATGCGTTTCCGCGAAACCCCGAGTGCAGTCCGCCACTACTCATGGTGCAAAATCGACTCGGAAACAGTCATTCGAATTGAAAAAAAAAATTACATAATACCTCAGAGTAACAGTAGAAATTTGAGTGTATCACTGGGAAAACCTGCAGTACGCGCCGTCGGAGGATCAGCTGACAATATTATGTAACATATGACTATAATAGTTTCAATATACCTAATATCCTAGTATCGGATATATAATACTGTGTATACTATATATATATATCATTCTGTTTTTAAATAATATATAATTATTTTATATATTATATAATATATATTATATAATATATAATATATATATATATATATTATATATAATATATATATATACTAATATATATATATATATATATATATATATATATTAAAATATTATTATATATATTATATTTTATTATATATATATATATATTATATATATAAATATATATTATATATATATATATATATATATTAAGTATTATATAATATATAGTATATTATATATATATATAAAACATATTTTGAAATCAAATTAAATAAATTCCAATCGTAAAATGATAATAATGCAAATAATATTTATTTTATCTGCATTTAAAGTCAAAATCCAAATGTAGAAAGCATCATGCGAAACATCTCATTTTTGCAAAGAGGATGCGGGATGTGATGCGGATGCGGATGCAGATTGCGGATGCGAATGTGCCGTTAAGTTAGGATGCGAATGCGGATGCTGATGTGGATGTCAATTTAGATGCGGATGTTCCTCAAATGTGGATGCTGATGCGAATGTCATGTCCATCACTAATATACACGTAGAATATGTGGGTTATAAGTTCGTAAAGGGTGTCTGGCGACCCCTCCCCCTCCCCAGTAGAAATGAACAGAATGCATAAGAGAAGTGGTAAAAGAAGTCGGAGTCGGAGTCAGAGAAGGAAAGAGTCGGAGAAGGAATCTGAGTCAGAGTAGTCGGAGTTGACAACAGCACCGATGTTATAGCCGGTGCGATTTTGAGTTAATAAATATTCGTTTAGTCCCATATTGGTGTCAAAATATATGTTTATAAGGTCGTAGAACTTGAATTTGAGGGTTGCTAGTTCGTAAAAGGTGTCAGAAACCAAACCTGCGGTCGGAGGAGCATCCAGAAATGGAATGCAAAAAAAAAAAAGAAGAAGAAGGAAGAAGGAAGAAGGAGGAAGGAGGACGGAAGAAGAATGGGGGAAGGGGACTGAGAAGAAGACAAAGTTGGTACTGAGACCGGTGCATTAGCCGGTGCAGTGCTGAGTTAGTAAACACTTCGTTTAGTGGCACTCCAGAACTGACATTTCCTATTTTCAAATCTCTTTTCTTTTTATAATCATCAATTGACTAAATATCTTGTTTGCCCTAATTTTATTTTATAAGTCATTTTACATTTAAACGTTTAGATAAGAGTACAGCCCTTTGGGCTGTACCTTTACTGTTTACACCCCCTTCGGGGTACCCCAAGATGCGGTTTATTCCATGCATCTACTCTGGGGTGAATCTTCAAGTACGGCTGTACCCGTGCCACTTACACCTCCCTTCGTTTACCCTGAGATGGATCTTCATGCATCTCTCTTGGAGTGATCTCCAAGTGGTGGGGTTAGTCGCTGAAATTGTTCGGTTATGTATAGTAAAGATTGGGCCTATGTAGATGAGGGGGTGCATTCGTGAAAGCTTTTGTATAACAATGAAAGTAACCCTAATGATAAACCTACCGTGTAAGCCTAACGAACATCTGTTGTGTCATTTAGCGAAAACTTCGGTAAAATATTGATAGTTAGGTCTTTGTAGGGTGTGATGCCGGTGGTAGTTACTTTACTGATATTAATCGTGTACTTTGTTAAAGTTGACTATTTATTCGTACGTAAAGTATGTTATGCTCTTAGTTTAGACAACATTATGTTAACATTACGGTTATTAAAACTTTGTTATGATTATTAAAAATAATAATATAATACTAATATAATATAATAATAATAATAATAATATAATAATAATAATAATAATAATAATAATAATAATAATAATAATAATAATAATAATAATATTAATAATAATAATTTTAATAATAATAATAATAATAATAATAATAAAATAATAATAATAATAAATAATAATAATAATAATAATAATAATAATCTAATAATATATAATAATTTTATAAATAACAATAATCTAATTATCAAATAATGATACTAAAAAAACCAGGAACAAGTCAGAATCAGAAAGTTTTTATTCAGAAAAGAAAAATTACATTATTTACATAGTCCAATATTATACAATTTCACTATACCAATTAATTATAATAACAGAAAGTAATTTCCCTAGTATCTGAAATGGGTCTACTAATTGTAATACAGTGTTGTGTTCTTTGAAACCCGAAATACATTTAATAATATTATTATTATTATTAATAATAATAATAATAATAAAAATAATAATAATAATAATAATAATAATAATAATAATGATAATAATAAATAAATAATAAATAATAATAATTAATATAATAATAATAATAATAATAATAGATAATAATAATAATAATAATAATAATAATAATAATATTAGTTAATTATAATAATAATGTCGTAGCACGGCTATAACTTAATATTTGGTCCGATTATGTTATGGAACTTTGTTAATGTTAATGGTTTTTCGATTCATCAAGGTATGTTAGGTTTGTCGTTGTACATTATATTCTTAGTTCATGCTATGATATGTTAGCTTTATTAATGTAAAAACTTTGTTACGTAAGCATATATTCATTGGTCAGTATATGAAACATTTATTTTCATGGGCGTAGGCAGGATTTCATTTAGGGGGGGGCAAGGTTGAGAATGCTATATATTATATATATATATATATATATATATAAATATATATATTTATATTATAAATATATATACTATTATCTATTATATATATATATATATATATATATATATAATATATTTAGCAGCTTTATCAGCTGACAAATGCTGTCGACATACCATACTGAGAGTTCCAGCGGATAATACTATCTGAAGAAGCTAGCTGTATAAAAAGAACACAGCTAGTTAACTTCAAGCCAATATGAAAACGAGAACACGTTAAAACTAAAAAAAAATGTATTTTTACTTTATAATACGTTAGTTTAGTAATACTCCTTCAGTATCTATCGATTTGATGTATCTTTTTTCAGTTTTTTCTACTATAAACCTTAAAAACGTGTCTGGCAAACCATATACAGGGTTTAGTTTTTTTTTATTTCGCCAAGATTTAGGGGGGGCACGTGCCCCCCCCCCCCTGCATCCCCTGCCTACGCCCATGCTTATTTTTTTATGTTATGTTTATCCAAAATGATATTCGAAATATGACTTGAATCGATAGATCAATAGATCAATAAATTACAGAAGGGTGGGTGGGGAGAGTGGTGAGGCAGGGTGGGTGGTTTGATTTACCAATTTGCTGATTTACTGCTTTAGGATCAGTGAATTATTACACTTTACTATGATATTTTATTCAAAGAACTTATTTTAATGTCATCGTTGGATAAAACTTTGTAATGTTTTGTTTTGCTTTGTCTAAGTTTGTTTCATATTATTGTGCTCTTGTTTTCAGGCTAGATTGTATGCACTTTTGACCTGATATGGTTTGTTCGTACGTCGTAATCTTGTTTATTTTCTTCTGATTGGTTTAGAGAAAGAATCTCCTTATATTTGGGGACTGTTTATACACTCGAATGTTATCAGTAGGATATTTTTCTCTGTGCTGACACGATGAAGTCTCACCCTTCCTATACGTTTGTTGGTGATATCTTTAAAAAGACCTTCGTTATTCCCAATGTTGTGTCATTTATATTTAATCGCAGACCAAATGGAGTCAGATACATTATTTGTATTCTAGCCGGAGGTGCAAATAATAGACCCTTATTCATTTCTGTTGAAGAATTCATCAAGATTATTGATATCACAGGAGCCTGGGTAAAGCCCAAGTGTTTGTCATCTGATACATCGACTCAAAGTGAAATATCTAGCGGTGGATACAGTTTGAGAGGTTTTAATAGAATAGATGCTGTTTTCTTGTAGCGTGACAATGTAAAAAACCTTGATGTGCTCAATTATTGGAAACCCATCGATAGTGTCCCCTTCTGGCATGAATGTATAGGTTTTACAGTTCGAACATCTGAAAATATTACAGCTTTGATTAAATTGAAAAACGAATTAACATTACATATTGACGACGTCAACTTACTTGAGGACTTAATACATATAGTTCATGGGGTAATCTACGATATTTGCACTGAAATATGTTGTTTTCAGTATAATAAGGTATACGGGAGTATGTTAATAACTAGCAACATAGATAAGTTTATTTCTCTCTTTTCTTGAGAGAGTGGGTGCTGTTGAATCAAAATATGCAGAAAAATGGTTTAGTGTTGCAGAATGCATTTATACCTTCATCCTTTCAAAGGGGGTTGAATCTCTGGAGAGATATATAGAACATGCTCAGTATATGTTGAATCCTATGTCCACTGATTAGATGAATTAATATATTTAAATTAAACTTCTATGTTTTTATTTAATATAACGCTTTTTTCAATGAAAAATATGTGTTATAAAAATGAAAACTTGTTTTACTTCCCCTATATTCACTTTTTTGGTTAAGTTGTTAATAATGACTGTTTATTCGTATGGCTGTTCTGTGTTAAGTATGTTATGTTCATAGTTTAGCTTTAAAGAAGATAAAAATTTTACTATGTTTGCATTTATCCGTTAGATATTATGATAGTTAGGTAAGGTTATGGTAAAATTTTGTTAAATACTACTATGTTAATGTAAAAATCATCTCTGGGTTAGCTTATATTCGTTGGTCAGTATGATAATTAGAAAAGGCCTATGATAAATTTTTGTTCATATCACATGTTTAATGTAAAATTAACATTGATATGTTAGAGATATGCGTGCCAAAGTGTGAATAGGATACGTTTTTGTATGCTATGTTAGTTACTTTATTGTTGTGAGGTATGGAACTTGGTTAATGTTACCAGTTTATTCAATCTTAAGGTGTGTTAAGTTTGTCGTTGTACATTATATTCTTAGTTCAAGTGATGCCATGTTAGCGTTATTAATGTAAAAAACTTTGCTACGTTAGCATATATTCGTTGATCAGTGTATAAACAACTTGTTTTTTATGTTATGTTTATCCAAAGTACTCGAAATGTGACTCGAAACAATAGATCAATAGATCAATATATCATGGGAAGGTGGGAGGAGGGAAAAAGGGTAGGGGAGGGTGGTTTGACTTACTGATTTACTGATTTACTGCTTAAGTTGGTGTAAAAAAAAGCTGAGATTATGATAGATATGTAAGGCTATGATAAATTTTTGTTAAATATTACTATGTCAATGTAAAATTAACGTTAATATGTTGGTGATATTCTTGTAAAAGTATGAATAGGTTACGTATTGTATGCAATGTTAGTTACTTTACTGGTGTTAGGTGTGAAACTTTGTCAATGTTAACAATTTTTTCTTACACAAGTTGTGTTAGGTTTGCCGTTTTACATTCTTTTCTTAGTTCAGGTTATTTTATGTTAGCTTTATTGATGTGAAAACTTTGTTACGTTAGCAGATATTCGTTGATCAGTGTATAAAGAACTTGTTTTTATGGTTTTTATCCTAAATGACACTCGAAATTCTACTTGAAACAATAGATCAATAGATCACAGGATGGAGGGGGGGGGGCGGAAGGAAATGTGGTATGATTTCCTGATTTACTGTTTTAGGGGAAGTAAAACATAACAATTTTAGTAAAAATATATTTTTAAAGAAATAAAATAAAATGTTTTATGCAAAATATGACTTGAAATAATAGATCAATAGATCATGGATGGGTAGGACGGTGGTGGGGAGGGCAGTTTGATTTACTGATTTACTGATTTATTGAATTAGGGTGTGTAAAAAATGCAATTTTTTTTTAAAGTTATAAACATAAAAAGAATAAAAGTTTTGTTATGTTATACAAAATATGCCATGAGTCAATAGATCAATAGATCAATAGATCAATTGATCAATAGACCACGGGTTGGGTGGGGAGGGTAGGTTGGGTAGTTTGATTTACTGATTTACTGTTTTAGGGTATGCTATGACTTGAATAAAAAGATCAATAGATCAAACAACCATTTACGATTTAGCTATTAAACAGTGAAGACATTTCGTGATTTGTCTTAAAAGTGCTCTCTTTTTACTAAGTGTATTTCGTTGTGTACAACATGCTTAGGCTTAACAGATATTCCTCATTAGAAGATATTGTACAATGGACAGTCAAGATCCCTGGCTGCGGTATTTAATTCTTATATAAAAAAAGACCCAAAGGGTTTGAATTTTTTACATGTATTAATCAACCTGTATGCTCTAGTAACAAACGTATTTTTATGAGTGAGGATGAACTACTCAGTATATGTCACCACGTTTAAGAATAGATCAAGGAGTTCTCTAAGTCAACTGAATTTTTAGACTCCCAGAAGATTTTTATTAGCCCAAGAGAGGGTCACGATGGTAGACAACTTACTCTCGCCTTTTCTAAGTATGTAATTACACACAGTATGGAACTTCTAGTATGGAAGACGTGTAATGAATCATGTACATTTAAACCTACTACTCACAGAATCTGTATTAATGGCATATCGCGACTGAAATATATGTTTGAGGTTTGGAAAAGGATATGAATGCAAATGAAGAAGACTGAAATACTGGGTAATTACATAACTGTGGCTCATTAAATGTTATACAAGGAATATTACGCATCTAAAAAAATTTAACTGATGATACTGAAACTATCATAGAAACTTCTGAAAATCTATAGATGGGCAAAAATTTATTTGCATGTTTAGAAAGCACTGGTATAGATCTATTTACACAGATAATCCAAACTGTAAACATACTGCAATATCTGCACGCGAACTTTTAACATATGTCCTAGGGGACGGCATCACCGAGTTAAGAAACTATCTGAGGAACAACGAAATAAATGATAGGCCTATCTGTAAAGACTTAGAATGTTTAAATTTGAAATCATCATAAAGGCAATGTACATGTAAGAAATAATGTTATATATAATGAACTTGTAATTATATTTAATAGTAAAAATTTATCGCTCGATGACTATGTAAGTTTTAGCTGTGTTATAAATGCTTTAAAATGAAAAAAAATGTTTTTATCTAACCTTAAGCTTAAGCACTTGTATAGTAAAGACGTAAGGACGTAAGGACGTAATGAATTGAATCAATAGATCAATAGATCAATAGATCAATAGATCAATAGATCAATAGATCAATAGATCAATAGATCAATAGATCAATAGATAACTAGATCAATAGAGCAATAGAGAAATAGATCAATAGATCATGTTAGGGTGGGAGCGGTAGGGGTGGGTAGATTGATTTACTGATTTACTGCTTTAGGGTATGTAAAAAGTGCATTTTTTAAGTTAAAACATAAAAAAATTAAAATTTTAGTAAAAGCAAAATGTTTTAAACAAATAAGACAAAAACTAAATTAAAAAATAAATAAAAAATAATAAAAATTTGAAAATAAATTATAAATTTAAATTGAAAACAAAAATTAAATATAAATAATAAATGTAAAATGAATCCTATGAAATAAAATAGCAAACAATATATTTTAGATGATGTTTATAATGAGAAAACGAGATTTTGAAAATAGAAATGTCAGTCTGAGGCTAAACGAATGTTTACTAAGTCAGCACCGCACCGGCTCGTGCACCGGTATCGGTACCAACTCTGTCTCCTTCTCAGTCTCCTTCCTTATCCTATGTCCTTCTTCCTTCTTCCTTTTTCCTTCTTCCTTCTTCATTCCTCCCTCTACTTCTTCTGTTTTACATTCCGTGCATTTCTTCTGAGGATCTCCCTCCGGGAGAAGGGGGTCAATGACACCCTTTACGAACTTATAACCCTCAAATTCGAGTTCTGCAACCCTATAAACGTATATTTTGACACCAATATGCGACTAAACGAATATTTATTAACTCAGCACCGCACCGTCTCTTGCACCAGTCCTGTTGTCAACTCCGACTCCTCTGACTCAGACTCCTTCTCCGACTCTTTCCTTCTCTGACTCTGACTCCGAATCCTTTCTCCACTTCTCTTATGCATTCCGTTCATTTCTGCTGGGGATGGGGATTCCCCAGACACCCTTTACAAACTTGTAACCCATATATTCTACGTGTACATGCATATATCCATATTTAGTAAAGGGATTCTTTGAAAAAAAAATCTTCGTTTTTTCAAAAAACGTTTTTTCGTTTTTTACTCTTTTTTTTTACTTTTATTTTCTTAAAATCATTTTGTTTTACAACTTTTTATTTTTATTCTAAAAATTATTTTGCTTTTATATATTTAATTTTTTTTAAAAATTTTATATATTTTTATTTATTTTAAATAGACATTTAAAGAAAAACGTTCTGGTGGGAACCTACATATATATATATATATATATATATATATATATTAAAAATATATATATATATATATATATATATATATATATATATATATATATATATATATATATATATATATATATATATATATATATATATATATATATATATATATATATATATATATATATATATATATATATATATATATATATATATATATATATATATATAGTGAGGCGTGTGTGAGAATAAATGGTGTCAAAGGTGATTGTTTTAGTGTTTTTAGGGTTGTGTTATGTCTCCTAGGTTATTTAATTTGTATATGGATGGCGTTATGAAAGAATTACAGGTGGGGGTGGCAGGAAATGGTGTTTGAATGATGGAGAATGGAGATGAGTGGAGGGTGCCCTATCTATTTTATGCGGATGATTTGGTTCTGTGTGGTGAATCTGAAGAGAGTTTGAGAAAGTTGGTAGAGAGATTTGGCAGGGTATGTAAAAGGAGGGGCTTGAATGTAAACGTAGATAGGAGTAAGGTTATAGTTGTGAGTGAGGATAGCCCTCAGTGTGAGGTTATGTTAGATGGTGAGCAGCTGGATCAAGTGTCTGAGTTTAAATATTTGGGGTATGTGTTGGATGAGTAGGGAATGGATGATGTAGAGTGTAGTAGGAAAGTTGTGAATGGTAGGAAGGT
>JABUQX010098957.1:0-5000 GCA_015478945.1 Trachelipus rathkii
TGTTTGATGGCGCGCTATACCATCTTATCGTTGAAGTTCTGTTGGGTGTTTAACCGTTTTCGCATTTATCGTGAAACACTTTCGCGTTTTCGTGCGCCACTTCAATTATCATTATCATTATCATTATTTATTATTTATTATTTATTATTATTATTATTATTATTATTATTATTATTATTATTATTATTATTATTATTATTATTATTATTATTATTATTATTGTGTGTGTATTATTATTATTATTATTATTATTATTATTATTATTATTATTATTATTATTATTATTATTATTATGTGTGTGTGTGTATTATTATTATTATTATTATTATTATTGTTATTATTATTATTCCACATAGATCTCACAACACCTATAACGCGTGCGATCACTTTGCCTGCAGGTCCACAACTATAACATTGGTTGGTAAATTGTTCTCTACCAGACACCTATACATTACGTAATCTTGTTACGCTCAAGGGATAACCAATCAGAGAACTGCATTTGCTAAGCCATCACGAACAACCAATGAAATTCGAGGAATGACTCATTAATCTTAATATCTTTTGACACATGTGAAGGGTAACGAGATTTATTACTTTGTACCCGATATCTTTTGACACATGAGAAGGATGGCGAGATTTATTACTTTGTTCCCCTTATGTTCGTACTTAACATCTGTTTTTATCTTAAACAGTAGTTTTATTATTATTATTATTATTATTATTATTATTATTATTATTATTATTATTATTATTATTATTATTATTATTATTATTATTATTATTATTATTATTATTATTATTATTATTATTATTATATCAACTATATATGTATATGAACATAACAAAAATCTAACATCCCACACACACACACACACACAAACACACACACACACACACACACACTCACAATAATTATGAACACTTTACTTAATACGTTAGCATGGCAATCATCATTAACCACCTGATCTGATAAAGTACCTAGCACAGCGTACAAAACGTAACCTATTCACACTTTTTCAAACATATCTCTAACATATCAATGTTAATTTTACATTAACACTATCGAATTACGTAGCATTTCGAGTATCATTTCGGATAAACATAACACAAAAACGAGTTCTTTATATACTAACCAACGAATATATGCTAACATAACAATGTTTTCACATTAATAAAGCTAACATAGCATCATATGAACTATGAAAATAATGTACAACGACATACCTAACACAGCTTACGCACTAATAAACTGTTAACATTAACAAAGTTCCACACTTAACACCAGTAAAGTAACTAACTTTACATACAAAACGTAACCTATTCATACTTTTTCCAAGCATATCTCTAACATATTAACGTTAATTTTACATTGACACAGTAATATTTAACAACAATTTATCATAACCTTGTCTAATTATCATACAGACCAACGAATAACTGCAAACATAACAAAGTTTTATCCAAACATAACATAAAAATAAGTTCTTTGAATAAAATATCATAGTAAATTGTAATAATTTACTGATTTTAAAGCAGTAAATCAGTAAATCAAACCATCAACCCTTCCCCACCCCTCCCACCACGACCTTTTGATCTATTGATCTATTGATTCATGTCATATTTCGAGTATCATTTCGGATAAACATAGCACAAAAATAAGTTCTTTATATACTAACCAACGAATATATGCTAACGTAACATTGTTTTCACATTAATAAAGCTAACATAACATAACCTGAACTAAGAATATAATGTACAACGACAAACCTAACACACCATACGGACGAATAAACTACTAACATTAACAAATTTCTGCACTTAACAACAGTAAAGTACCTAACACATCGTACAAAACGTAACCTATTCACACTTTTTCAAGCATATCTCTAGCATATCTATGTTAATTTTACATTAACATGATAATGTTAACAAAAATTTAGCATAACCCAGTCTAATCATCCATACAGACAACGAATATATTGCTAACACAGTACCAAATTTTTTACATCAACTTCGTAATATTTAACAAAAATTCATCATAACCTCGTCTAAATATCATAATCCCCAACGAATAATTGCAATCATAACAAAGTTTTAACCAAACATAACATAAAAATAACAAAATTTTATCCTGACATAACATAAAATAAGTTCTTTGAATAAAATATCACAGTAAAGCGTAATAGTTTAATATATATATATATATATATATATATATATATATATATATATATATATATATATATATATATATATATATATATATCTTTCTTTCATATATATATATATATATATATATATATATATATATATATACTATATATATATATATATATATATGGTTTTGTGAGGGGGTATGGTTGTAGCTCACCTGGGCCAAGGGATGAACCCCACATTTACGAGATGCCATAGTGAGGGTCCGTCCCGTTCCCGTGAAGCTCTAGTGTGGATTTTCTGACTGCGACGAGTTCTCACTATATGGCATCTCGTAAATGTGGGGTTCATCCTTGACCCAGGTGAGTAACCACCCTCACAAACCATATATATATATATATATATTCTTTCATATAAAAATAAAAATAAAAAGAAATATATATAATATATATATATATATATATATATATATATATATATATATATAAATGTAATATATATATATATATATATTAAGCTTGTGCGCTGCTGACTATTTATTCAGAACATTCGTTATGTCGGACAAATTACATGTTATGATTAAAGCTCTGTTTATGAACACGATTATTCGGACCAGGTGCTGTTGCTGAAGGTATGATGAACGTTAAATATTGCAGTTGTGGCAAGAGGCGACGAATAACTGGCTGACCTAAGTTGCCATATGATGTTAGACTGAATTATCTTAAATTTTGTTATCATGCGTGTTATGGCAGAATAACATAGATATAGAATATGCGAAAGTGACGAACACGTTTTGCACGTGTGTGGCCTGCTACAACGGTAAAAAAGATGCTGGCCGATCCCAATGTTAATGGTTTATTCGACTCACGCTCGTTTGTGGGTTGGCGCTACGACCATATTCTTTGGTTCGGGTTATATGACCGCTTTATTAATGTGAAAGCAATGTTACATCCAACACCTGTGGAGCGGACTTGCTATATAAAGAACATTTTGATATGTTTAGCTCAGTATTCTCAAGTATGACATGGTCAATGAGTCAGCAGATGATGCGGCCTTGAAGGAAACAGGAGCGACTGGTTTGATTTACTGATTTACTAGCATAAAAATCGGGTAATACAGTTTACTATGTGTATTCAAAAACATTTTGCTGTTATGTTTGGACAAAACATTACTCGATTTTGCGTTATATGATAATTAGACAGGTATGACAAACCCGACGTTTGTGATCAATAACAAAATTAGCTGTTAATATGTTAAGCTGAAAAAAGCGAATGGAACCGTTATGGCAAAGGTGAACCACACACGACCGATTAAGGCATGATTTTATTGGCCGTAGCTAATGTTAGTATATAAATTATACATTATTTTCATAATTCATATGATAACATGTTAACGTAATGTGAAAACATTGATGTTCAGCCCATATTGATTCGATTGTAAGAACTCGTTTTACGTGCTTATGTTTAGCTCGAAGTATCTCGAAATGCTACATCGTAGTGTTATGTAAAATTAACTATTGATATGCTGAAGATATGTTTGAAAAAGTTGAATTGGGTTACGTTGTACGCAAAATCACTACTGTGATCAGTGAACCAATTGATATTGCCATGCAGCGTATTAGTAAATTATAATTATTGTGTGTAATGTATAATAATGCTATGTGTATTATTATTCAATGTGTGTGTGTGCTGTAGATTTGTCATGTTCATATACATATATAGTTATTATAAAAATAATTGTAATAACAATAATAATAATGTAATAATAATAATAATATCATTAATAACAATAATATGTCATTCTGTTTAAGATAAAGAGCAGATGGTGAAAACTACAGGCGCAAGAGGCAAAGTAATCACCTACCTCATGTGTCAGAATATCGTATTACCTTCGCATGTGTTGCATGGTCATTCCTCGAATTTCGACCGGTGACCACCGTGATGACGCTATCGGACCTCGACCAGCGCCCGAGCATGGCTGGGTCCGTGGCGCGATATAATGACAGCGAGCCACTGCAGGCTGCTTCGATCGCCACGTGCCGTGTTGCCAGTCCCGCTGTGGTAATGGCTAATGGCAATAACAACTGGCAACCAATATATGTAATGTAATGTAATGTGATAACAATAATAACCAGCCAGTAACAATAACAATAATGTAATAATAACAATAATAATAATAATGTAATATGTGGCATAATAATAATATTTTGTGCGTTTTGTGTATAGTAAAGATTGAAATTGCTATGCTGACTTCTGCTGGTAAGTTGAAACTTCTAATTTTAGTTACCTTGTTAATGAATGCTGTATGTCAGTTAGGTTAGGATGAGATATATTTTTGTTTAGTTTTCAATATTATAATGTTAATGTAAAATTAACATTAATATTTTAGAGATATGTTTGAAAAAGTATATATTTAACAACAACTAGTTGTGGACCTGCAGGCAAAGTGATCGCACGCGTTATTGGTGTTGTGAGATCAATGTGGAATAATAATAATAATAATAATAATAATAATAATAATAATAATAATAATAATAATAATAATATTTTATGCGGTTGTGTATAGTAAAGATTGAGATTGCTATGCTGACTTCAGCTGGTAAGTTGAAACTTCTAATTTTAGTTACCTTGTTAATGAATGCTGTATGTCAGTTAGGTTAGGATGAGATATATTTTTGTTTAGTTTTCAATATTATAATGTTAATGTTAAATTAACATTAATATTTTAGAGATATGTTTGAAAAAGTGTTGTATATTTTCATTTAACTTGAACGTTTGATATATTTAACAGCAACAACAACAACAACAACAACAACAACAACAACAACAACAACAACAACAACAACA
>JABUQX010098957.1:15000-17500 GCA_015478945.1 Trachelipus rathkii
CAAGAGATCAGTGCGTGCAGATAACAATCCTCCACGTCGAAGGACATGGGTATCGGGCACTTGGTCGACGGTTCGGTGTAGTGCACACAACGATTCCCGGATGGTCCAATAGTACCAGAACCCTGACACATGATGCCGGCGAGGACAAAGTGAGGCCAGGGCCACGACGGAAGATCGATTTATACGTCTGCGTGCATTACGAGAGCGCTACACAACGGCACGACATCTGGAGATACAGCTGACGGGTGTACACGGCACCAAGGTGGTGGCTAACCGCTTCATGCGGAACATAATTATAGCCGGAAGCGCGCGGTCACGCGTACACCGGCACATCAGAGGTTATCAGCCTCCCTCCTTTGGGAGCGTAAAATTTCCCTCAAGGGAAGAGACTTCCTAAGAAAGCTAGGTGTTGATCTGGTAATAATTTTTAATGTTTTAATAAAATTATAATTAAATCTTTCTCAATTGGTGAAATAATTTAAGAATATTATTTTATATATACATAAAAAAGTGCGCATTACATAGCAATATTAATATATATATATATATATATATATATATATATATATATATATACTGCATATATATACTATATATATATATATATATATATATATATATATATATATATATATATATATGTATATATATATATAATAATATGTATATATATAAGATATATATATATGTATATATATATATATATATATATATAATAATATATATATATATAATAATAATAATAATATATAATATATAATAATAATAATATATATATGTAATAATAATAATATATATATAATAATAATAATAATATAATATATATAATATATATATATATTTATATATATATGCCTTTCTAAGAATTACCTATATCATGAGAATGGTAATAATAATAATAATAATATAATAATAATAATATATATATAAATATATATATTTTTATATATATATATATAATAATATAATAATAATAATAATAATATTAATATATAATATATATATATATATATATATATATATATATATATAATAATATAATAATAATAATATATATAATAATAATAATAATAATAATAATAATATAATAATAATAATATATAATAATAATAATATAATAATAATATATGTATCATATGATCTAAAAGAAATGAGGAGCTTTAAAATCAGGTTTTCTGATATTAACGCTTTGAAGAGTTGGATTTAAGATTGCAAAGACTTGGCTCATCTTCGTCGTCGTCTTCTCTTACAGCATCGAAATTATTCTAATTACGAAGTAAAATCATCATTGTGCTTTATTGCATATATATATATATATATATATATATATATATATATATATATATATATATATATATATATATATATATATATATATATATATATATATATATATATATATATATATATATACCTCTAAGGAATGGATATTTGTCGAATTTGACTGGGCGAAGATTTTTCTTCATAGTTCATGGGGCAATGGATCCAAACCGCTTTACGCCCGTTAAACTCTGCATTAGAGCGGTCAACTAACCAGAAGAACCGGGGTTCCATCACTAGTCGAGCGTGTGAGTGTGAGGTTTTTCTCTTTTTGGCTCATCTTGCGTTACTTTTAAAGTTTTCCTCCCCAGCTAAATCAGGAATCTTCCATGATTGTGAGATATATATATATATATATATATATATATATATATATATATATATATATATATATATATATATATATATATATATATACTATATAATATATATATATATATATATATATATATACTATATAATACTCATCCTCAATTCTTTTCAGCTCATTTACGAATAACATAATGAGAATGTGATTGTTTGCCAGATCTTAATTTTAGGAATAAAAATTATTTATAGTTTACAACAAATATTTTCATGGTTTCAACTCTTGTGCTTGCAACCTGTCATGATGAACTGTTTTCGTATCTCCCGGTGAATTTTGAACTTTCCATCCTGCTGAAAGCTTTTGCTCATTCATACTAATTAGAAAAGGTGAGAGACTCACTCTCAATCGTGTTATCTCTTAGTCTCTCTCAGTATCGTATTATTGTTTTGGCACTTGGCAGAATATTTTTTGAAAAATCTTAGTTTTCTAATTTTGGAATGCCAGAGCGCCAAATAGTTTCCTCTAGGAACGTTTTGCAGGTGGTTACTTTTCTGGTGGTCTCTTGAAGAACGTTCTGCTGGTGGTTACTTTCCTTGTGGTACTTAAGAAACGTTCTGTAGGTGGTTACTCTTCTGGTTGTCTCTTGAGGAACGTTCTGCTGGTGATTACTCTTCTGGTGGTTTCTTGAGGAACGTTCTGCAGGTGGTTACTCTTCTGCTGGTCTCTTGAGGAACGTTCTGCAGGTGTTTACACTTCTGATGGTTTCTTGAGGAACGTTCTGCTTAGGGTTACTCTTCTGGTGGTCTTTTGAGGAACGTTCTGCTGGTGATTACTCTTCTGGTAGTCTCTTAAGGAACGGTCTGCAGGTGGTTA
>JABUQX010098957.1:27500-32500 GCA_015478945.1 Trachelipus rathkii
TCTTAATCTATTGATATATTGACCAATTGATATTTTTAATAAAACTTAGTAAAAATTTAGTGACCTTTAAACAAAATAAAGTATAATAGTTTAAGCTTACAAAAGGATATGAGAAAATATAAATGTTTCAGGTTAAAAGAAACTAACGTACTCAAAATATTTTAGTTAATGTTTAGAAAAGAAATTAAAAATATAAATGTGCCTGTTTGAAAAGAAAATTAATAAAAGCGTAAAAAAGGAATAACATCACAATTCGTTCACGCAAAAAATATCGCGCTTGCGGCGCACGCGTCGGTTTCGCGCTGGGTCACCCCTCTCCGAGCATTCTCTGACGCCTCTCCTTCCTCCGCTACGCAACCAGTGCTTTTCTTCTGGGAGTCCCACCACGGAGGCTCTCAAACACTCCTAGAAACTGTAATTCCTCAAAATCAAGTTCTACGGGTTCGGCAACATAGAGAAAGTTACCCAACATGACTATTATATGCAAATTTCAAGATTCGTCTCCGCATCATGAGCCAGAATTCTAATTCTTCACCGATTCCGATTCCTTCGCAGAAGCGTTTCGACTTCTTATTTTGTCAATAACTATAACCATAGTCAAGTTTGGGGCTCACCCCCTAGCTGTGTGAAACCTCGTCTACGAAGGGGGGACACCATCAGCAATAAGGATGGCACGTTTGAAAGGGATGCGATCACTAGAACTCGAGAATAAAAACTCGAACCCTAACCCTATGAATCAATACTAATACTATAAATATTATTTTATATATATATATATATATATATATATATAATATATATAATATAAAATATATATATATTATATATATCATATATATATATATATAGTATAATATATTATATATATATAGTATTTACTATATATATAACGTGACCCATGAATCCTATATATATATATATATAATAATTATATTATTATATATATTATATATATAACTATATATAGTATATATAAATATAATGTTATCACAATAAACACTGAATATTCCATAATTTACCACCAATACGGATTCAACCCGTCGAATTTCTAACAGACTGTCCTAAACAAAGAACTGAGCACACCTCCTTTTAATGTAGCTCCCAATTATGACGTCATCTGCTTCGCTAGCCCCGCTCCAACAACTGGATTCCACACATGTTGGTGGACGGATCGGGATATGATCGACTCCATATATATATATATATACATATATATAAATCAACTTGAAAAATCCCTCGAAAATTTTCCAAATTTATTTATTTATTAATTGTATTTTTTATTTATTTTATTTATTTATTTATTTTATTTATTTATTTATTTAATAGAAATTAATATATTTTTAAGCGCCATAACCAAGTTTGGAACGCAGGGATACGTAATCTCGTCTACGAGATATATATATATATATATAGTATATAGTATATATACTATATATAATATTATATATATATAATATATATATATATTATATATATAGTATATTATATATATATATATATATATATATATATATATATATATATATATATACTATATATATACTATATAACCAATTTTTAATAAACATTTAAATAATATAAGCTTTCTTCCTCTTCTTATAGTCTCTTGGAATCAGGAGTCGAGACTTTCATGTCTGACCTCCGGTCTGCACACTTTCTCTTCGATGAAACGCTTTCAGGCTCTTCATTCAGGAAAAGGTCCGAAATTGGAAACCCTTCATATAAGGTAAGAGAACTTTCGTCCGTTCGCTTTTCTCTCTTTCGGATGAACACAACTGATTATATAATATAATATATATATATATATATATAATATCTATATATATATTAATATAATATATATTTATATATATATATTTTCCTATATAAATATAAATATATATATAATATATAATATATTATATATATATATATATATATATATATATATATTATATATATATATATAAATATATTGTCATATATTATACATATATATGTGTGTATGTGTGTAGGTGTGTGTGGTGTCCGCAACATACTTTGTTGCCGCTATTTAATGCTGCTTTTTCTGAAACTTATATCTTCCTCTGCCTAATTAAAACAGTAATGCGATGATCTTTTGACATTTTTTTGATATGGTTATTCGTTTTCCAATAAGTGTACCCTAGAAACTAGAAGTCCTAACATATCAAGTTTGGGTTAATAAATATTGTACATGTACGGTTGGTATAACGTGTCATGTACCAAAATCAGTTTAAACGTGAATGTGAAAGGTGAGAAAACAATGTTTTCAAAAAACAGCTCATAATATCAATACATGTAATGTAATAACGTTAATAGTATCATAACAAATTTACAATATGAATCTTATCCACAGCATGCAAGAAGGGAGAAGAAAGTCAGGTCGTTTCAACTTGTGCATACAGATTTACAAATGTTTTTCGAAGACGCTTCCATCCACTGCGAATACAATGCCTACAGCCCTCTGGCGCCTAGGTTTTCATTTGCATGCCTAATGACAGTGATGCCCCGGTAGATTCCCCCTACCATGCGTTGGTTATTCGATGGCGAAGATCATCGGGCGAGGTTACTGGGCATTAAACCCAGCGTACACGGTATTTTTGAGATACCCCCACAGAAAGTAGCCCAGTGGTGTTAAGTCGGGTGAACGGGCAGGCCATGGAAATGGACCAGATTTTTTCCCCGATCCATTCTTCCGAAGGTTTGTCGAGGTAGGCGTCCGCTCACTATAGCTGGCATTATGTGCTGGCACACCATCATGCTGGTAATATATCGGTCGTCTCCTTAAAGGTAAATCACCCAGGAGGTCAACAAGGAGGTCCTGCAGGAAATGGGAGGTACAGCTGTACGCTGTTAAATTCCCTCGAAGAATAAGAGCCGATAATCCTACGTATTGAGAATACCGAACAAACGTTGCTGAGTATGAGTACCCCTTCCTTTTGGGATGCTAGTGAATGTTATATGGGGGTTTGCTTCCGCGCCCAATGGTCGGAAGTTTTCAACCTGTTTCATACCGTATGTGGTAAAGCGAGATTCATCGTTCATAAGGTTTTTCCCCAATAAAGTCCGTAACATCCATTATAACAGTGCAATCATGACAGCCAGGAATTCCGCAGCAGCCTTTGGTTGGTCTACTACACACGAGCAAACCATCTCACAATGTGTGGCCTATAGGATGAATGGTTGTATGCCACAACGAATCCGTCGTAAATTGGTTTCGCTTCGATATACCAAGACCGAACTAGCCTGCCCGTATGAGGATGATATGGGATATTTAACATGGATGTATGCAAAGTCCAAGTTTGCGACGTCTAAATGTAACGGACACGATCACCCTTCACTCGTAGGTGGTGATGAGGGGTATGAAACTATCGACCTGATACATTGAAACCGTCTTTAACTCTATGAATGCACATTATGATGGCTCGCGGGTCGTCGATGTGGATAACGTTGCCGTATATCTGCGCAGTTGTAGAGAGCATTATGCTGTTGTTGCGTATTCTGAATACGACTCCATCTCCAAGAATGTTCACTCATTTTCGATTTGGTGTGATACCCTGTCTCATATAGTGGCATGTATCAAATGATATTACTCTGATACTAAACAAACAGACCTCATGAGATTATTCTACACCGTTTCACTACACTTTATTGGATATTTGTAGGTTTGAATAACCTCAATATGATAAGCTGTCTAGTTTGAGGATTGATTGTTCCACCATTGTCAGAATATGGACGTATTTATTAGCTACTTATCAAGTAATCTAAAAAGGTATAGCATTGGGTATAATCTTGGATTAAAATTTAATTCGTACTTGTTATAGTTGTAAGCAGATATTTTTAACATACAATCTGGAAATATACCTATTGTATTTAACCCCGAATATTCTGATTAATTATTTCAATATTGACACGGTTCGGCTTTTGTAGGAACAAATGAGTGTCTACGGAGAACGTCCTATGTCTGTTTTATGGGTACATTTGCGTGGAAACAAGAACAAGCCATGTATCAAATAATGGTCGAGAGGAGACACCAACCATCATTTATTCATGTTGCAATTCACAAGAAGCCATAAAAAATATATCTTCATTCGACATTCGCATGTTTGTGAACGGTTTTTCGCAACATGACGCGGTGGCGCAGACACCACGTAACATATCCCATCCTCCTTAACTGAATTAAATAATCGGAACTTATATCTTACACACTTTTCTATAAATTTTCATAATTAAAAATCCCGTTCGGTGAGACACCCTGTATATCTTATATATTATATATATATACTTATATATATTATATTTTTTTTTTTTTTTTTTTTTTTTTTTTATAAAAGTTCACACTCACGGGATAGCCTATTCACAGGAAGGGGAACTTTCTTAGGTAATTTCTACCTCAGGATCCGAACCCGCGACCTTGCCATATACGACTCCGTCGCTCTACCGTTTTGAGCTAGGTATCATAACAGAGCAAATCTGTAGTTGTTTTAATATCTAAAAACAAAATTCATTGTGCTTTCACACTGTTAAGCCATTTGCAAAGGAGGGGTCATAAGGTGGTGGCACAAGAGCGATCAGTCTCACTCAGGACTTGCAGTTGTAGAACATAACTAATATATATATATATATATATATATATATATATATATATATATATATATATATTATTCAATAATATTTTTATATTTCTATGTCTTTTTTCATTGTCAGTGTCAAATTTTTATATATAATATATATATATTATAATATATATATATATATATAATCATTATATATATTATATATATAATATATATATATATATACTCCCACGACTCGCGGGCAAATCCTCTCGAGGAAGAGTAAAAAGAAGACATCAGTTCCCACCTAAAGCAAATATCGCAGAAAAGCACAAATGAAAGCATTGAGTGAGGTAAATTAAATTCAGAATGATAAACAAAGATGAAGAGAAATTCACTGATGATGTGAAATGGTAAATAAAGATGAATCTAACAGAGCAAATC
>JABUQX010098957.1:35000-37500 GCA_015478945.1 Trachelipus rathkii
CGGTGATAATCTATAGATTGTGTGTTTTGGAAGATTATCGAGTAGAAAAATGAAGAGAATGAGTTTTTGAGACAATGAAAACGACCTCATTCTCAATGCTCGAATTGGAAATCCGAGAAAGATCAAAGTTTATTTGCTCCACGGTTGCCTAACCAGAGTTAATTGCTGTTGGGAAGGACCCTTTCAAAATGAAAGAGTAATGAAGGGTGGAGTCGTCAGCATAGGATTGGATAAGGGAAGAAATAATAGAGAAATCATTAATGGGGATGGGACAGAACCTTGAGGACATCGCTAGTAATAGATTTAAAGGATGAACGGTATCCGTCTATAACAGCTGCTATAGAGGGATCGGAAAGGAAATCATAGAAATGGATTAATACTGAAGGAGGGAAGTCTAGAAATCATAGCTTTGCGCCTAGACTTTATGAAAAGCTTTCAATATGTCTATCGCTACAGCGAAAGATTTGCCGAAATACCTAACAGCAGAGGGCCAAGATTCAGAAAGATCACCAGTAGAGCTCTTCTTTCAAATGCCATATTTGCGATCAGAGAAAAGATTAGAACAACTGAGTGGTTTCCAAATCTTATCGTTAAGGGATATATTCGAAAATTTTAGATCGACAGAAGTTAAAATGAGAGAACGATACGTTAAGGAATGAGAGGGTTCCCTTTTTTTCGACAGAAGTTAAAATGAAAAATGGAACTAGAATTAGAAAGGCAGAGACGGAATACTTTACCAAGGTAGGGTGTAAGCTCGAAAACACAAGTTTTGAGAGTCGCATAAGGATTACCATCAGGGCAATACGATTATTAGTGTTAAGCTCAGAGAGGATAGTGATAACATCTTTAGAAGACATTTCAATATTACTCACAAACGAGTTGAAAGGGGTGGATGAGTAGGAATAACTC
This sequence comes from Trachelipus rathkii, assembly GCA_015478945.1. NCBI lineage: Eukaryota > Metazoa > Arthropoda > Malacostraca > Isopoda > Trachelipodidae > Trachelipus > Trachelipus rathkii. The sequence goes on from JABUQX010098957.1 coordinate 35,910, forward strand.
CGGAATCATCTAAAGTTAAATTAGAGGCAAATATCTGAGATATGGGATCAGCTTTAGCATATATATAACGGCAGTTGTGCCGACGGAAATTACTAGAGGAGGGAAAAAGGAAGAAGCAGAAGTAAAATTGCATTAGATCAGGAGATGTGAGGCTCAACCAAGTAGAAATTAAAGTAAATGTTCCGAAGGTTGCAGAAATAAAATGAAGAAAGAAAACAGCGAATTAGAGTAGGCTAGCAATTCCGTGTTGGCACTAACTCCATCACCTAATGCCGTCAACTCCCCAAGTTTTGATGGGGGGGAGGGGGTAATGATGAATGAGGGACTATTTATGTAATACTCCGCTCTTGGCTTTTCGGAGGCTAGTCATGTGGTTGAGAAAAGAATTTTTTAAAGGAGATTGTCACCTGTAAGAGTGTTTGTCATGTATGATAATGGAGTGCCTACTCCAGTGTAAGAATAATGTGGATATAAGCTCAAGAGTAGCTACCATTGGGCACTGGGGTGTATTGAGATATACCAATACATTCAAAATCGCCAAATGTGGTAATATCGATATATATATATAATAGTATATATATATATATATATATTATATATATATATATATATATATATATATATATAATATTATTATAAATAATATATTATAATTAATACTATATATAATTAATAAATATATATATATATATATATATATATTAATATAAATATATATATATATATATATATATTATATATATTATTATATATATATATATTATATATATAATATATATATTATATATATATAATATATAAGAGATATATATTTATAAATAAAAATCTAACAAATATATATAATATATATATATATATATATATCACTTATATATACTATATATATATATATATATAGTTGGAAAGAGATAGAGAGAAATTGCTTTTAGATGTGGAGCGCATCTTCTATCCAATAAACCTGTCCAATAAATGGCATTATCATTCTGTGAAAAGCTCGAAAAAATATGTTTAAAAACACAAATATTTGTTCTAAAAGAAATAAAAAATCCTAAAAATTGGTAAAAGCATTTTGTTTACATATAATTAGTTTGATTTTTTCTCCTGATATAATATATATAATATATATATTATATATATATATATATATATAGTATATATATATATCTATATATATATATATATATATATATATATATTATATATATTGGTATAATATTATATATATATATATATATAATATATATATATATATATATAATATAATATATATGTGTGTGTGTGTGCTGCGCGCGCGTGTACGTGTGTGTGTGTCCTAATATCACGCAAGCAGCTAAAACAGGATTGCACTTACACCTAAATCAGAATGATCTGGCTTAAAACTTTAGATGTAAAAAGACAAATACTTAATTCCGCTTCGACGATTTGCTTTTTTTTTAACTGAAATCTTATCAAACATTGCAATATTCAATTTGGTCTAATGACAACCTTAGTTGCGGTTCTCCGTCATAAACTTTCCACTTCGGAATGTCATAGAACATTTTTTATAGCAATGGATCACTCCTACAGTGTGCATGGTTGGGGCAAGTAAGAT
>JABUQX010098957.1:47500-50000 GCA_015478945.1 Trachelipus rathkii
GTCGTGCAGTGGTATCATGATACCCAGGAATACGCAAGGCGGTGTGGCCAAGGCAGTCCTCGACTAGCGTTGAAGACCATTTTTTGCCTATGCGTTCCGTAAGAGATCGCCATACAACAGCAAGGCACCTTCAATTACAGATGCAGGAGGTACATGAGACCCGTGTGAGTGATAATACAATACGTCGACGCCTCGCGGAACATAATTTGTGGCCACGGAAGCCAGTGCATGACCACGACACCCCAGGGAGCATCGACCTCCTTAACTAGCATTTGCCTTGGACACCTACATTATACCGTCGGTGATTGAGCGAATGTGCTGTTTATGGATGAATCCAGAGTCAGTCTCTAAACCTCCGATCGACGTTCTAGAGTCTACGGACGAACTAGTGAGAGGTACGCGCAATGTAATATGCTGGAGGTATTGCAATTTGGAGGTGGATCTTTCATGGTCTGGGGAGGCATAACTTTAACGGGTCATACAGAGTTGCACGTCCTAGATGGCGGTTTCCTAACCGCCACACGGTACATCACAGACATCCTTGATCCGTATGTCGTGCTATATGCCCCCTACGTCGGTAATGCATGACAACGCAAGACCACACAAGCCCAGATGAGTCACTGAATACCTAACGACGGTCCAAATACGGACATTGGATTGGCCAGCATACAGTCCTGACCTAAGCCCAATTGAACATATGTGGTACATGTTGAAATGGTGTTTGCGACAGCTGCAACCACACTCAGAAACCCTCCAGGCGCTGCGGCAGATGGTGCGTCACGTATGGGATCAAATTTCCGTGGAGGACATTCGGCACCTCACTGAGAGCATGCCACGACGGTGTCAAGCCGTCATCCGTGCCAGAGGTGGCCATACACGTTATTGAATATCACCATCCACACACGAACCCTTCACCACGATAGCATCTCACGATGGGGGAAACGTATCGACCACTTACAGGACCCATTCGCAGGCCCCCAGGGGATTCCTAAGGCCCCTCGACAATCTTACCACTGTATGTCATCGATGCTATGTTATTTGCACAATTGAGGTACACAGCTGCTCTGGTCCTTTCTGTAACCTGTTAATGTTATATGTGGTGTGTTAATTTTGACGAGCAATATATATATATATATATATATATATATATATATATATATATATATATATATATATATATATATATATATATATATATATATATATATATGTTAAAAAGAAACAACATAAAATGAGAAGATAAAGATTTAACTGCCTTCTTTCTGGGATTGAACCACCGCATGTTGCGCGTGAGACAATATGCCCGGTGCTATACACCGAGCCATCCCTCCAAGCAAAAACTTGGATTCAAGAACACTTATAAAGCAAAACTGAGTTCCCGTCAAGGCGACATCACCAGGTGTCCAGCCTGTCCTTATCTCTCGTTCTTTATAGTTTAGATGGTGGTCAGCGAAGGTCGCAATTAGACAGATGTTGTGCAGTTAAGACGTTTTTCTGGACAATCAGAGCGCGACAACCGAGCCATCCTCCCGGAATCCAAGTTTTTGCTTGAGGATGGCTCAGTTGTATAGCACCGGGCATGTTGTCCTCACGCGCAAAATATGCGGTGGTGTCTAACTTGAAGGTGAAGTTAAATCTTATCTTCATTATATTTTCTTTTCTTTAACATCTTATCTAATTGCGATTATTATGCAAATATTTACCATCTAATATATATATATATATATATATATAATATATATATATATATAGTATATATTAGTATATATATATATATATATATATATATTTATTTTTAAGATACCACAGTGGGGGTCTCTCTCGGTGTTTTGAAACCCTAAGGTGAATTTTTGGCTGCGGTCCAGGCTCGCACTTAGCAGAAGGAAGGACAGCAGCAGCAGTTAGTTGGCAGCATGCAGCAGCAGCAGCAGAGAGCAGCAGCATATATATATATATATGTTGTTAGAAGAGTAGAAGAGTATATATATATATATATATATATATATATATATATATATAAAAGATACACCACAGTGGGGGTCTCTCTCACGGTGTTGTGAAACCCTAAGGTGAATAATTTTTGGCCGCGACAGGCTCGCACTTAAGGGTAGAAGGGAGGGTATATAGGTGACTTTTCTTTCTCGACTTACGTCATGTCTTTTCTACTTTCTTAACTATTTTCTTCCTTCTATATAATACGACAATCTCACCATCAATCTAAAATCTTTGGTTAAAGAGAAAGATAAAGAAAAAAAGAAAAATAATATATATTAAATATATATTTATATATATATATATATATAACATTATATATAATATATATATATATATATATATATATATATATATATATATGTGTGTGTGTGTATAAGACGCACACGCAAGCGCTCGAGCATGTGTTTATAGATTTGCTGGTAACTATGGTTCTTGTATTTAAATTATTTTAAAATATTTTTGGGTTGGGTTCTTTGATAGAGTATTAGGAACCGGAACTAGGGTA
>JABUQX010098958.1:2500-22500 GCA_015478945.1 Trachelipus rathkii
TATTATTTGCATCATTAATTAGACTATGGCGCCGCTTTATTATTTATCGATCTTTAAATGAAGAGCAGAAGGCACAATCCATTGTAATAAAGTATCATCAGAAAAACAATTGGTAATGATTGATTGGCGCTCGATATCAAAATCGTGAATGTATCATTCATTAATCAGCAATGAACCATTGTCTGAAAAAGCCTTTTATTCTACGTTGTATCTGTGGTGCTATCAATGTAAATACGTATATGTACATTTATATTTGTTTAGAGTATATACATTGTATTTTTTGTTGTGAATGTAAATAATCATAAATTGTAATGTAAATATACGAGAACAATGGGATACGAAGTATATACAAATGATGATATACTATATATATATATATATATATAGTGTAGGTGAAGAGAGAGAAGAGAGCATATACATACATATATACATATATATGAGATGAGATATATATATGTATATATTATATATATATATATATATCAGAGTAATCCTTGTTACCTCGTGCCTCGTGCTCAGCAAGAGTTGACATTTTAGAAACTATCTATTTTTACTCATAATAAACATGATAATATATTTATTTATTATCTTGATGAAATATTTCACAAATAAATGCAATCATTACTTACCAAACCTGAAGTGAATATGCAAAATTGAAAAGAAAAGGGCAGAATAGACGCTACTTAAATAACGCTTTTAACATAACATTAAAAATAGGACTAACCCAGCCTAAAGAAGTTTAAGAGGATATCATAGTAGTAGCCTTAGAGTGTATAAAATTAGATTTTTAACACATGTGCTTGTAACAAAATAAGCTTAAATACTATAAACAACTGCACTTAGCACAACAAAATATTTAATGAAAGAAAAATAATAAAAATTTACAAAATACTTGAATTATAAAGAAAAAATTAAAAAGTAGCTACAAGAAAAAAATAGCTGATAAAATTAAAGTTAGTCAGAATTAACAATACGGTTCTCCCCAAAGAAAACATAATTTAATGGACTAACTCAAGTATTTAAATATATATAGCAGAGCATATTATTATATTATATATGTATATATATAGAGTTATTATTATACATATTATATAGTTATATATATATATATATTAGAGATATATACATATATATATATATATATTTCCGTATAGTTATACATATTACACATTAAATTTTTTTTTTTTTGCTATATATATATATATTATTGTTGTTGGTTATTAAGGTATTACGTGATGGCTGGTTGGGTTATTGTTGTTGGAGCATACATATTACATAAACACATGGCATATTGTTATTGGCTGGGCTATGAGTATATGCATATTACACACATACATGTTAATATGCCATTACATATATTACATACACATACATACATATTAGTATATATATATATAGTATATGGTTATATATATATTATATTATTAAGTTTATTATTATATATATATATATATATAGATATATATATATTATATAGTGAAGTATATATATATATATATATAGCATATGTTGAGCAAGTTTTTTACTTTAGTCTATCCAATTCTCCAGATTATTACATACACATAAAGAAGTTATTATATATTACATATACATACATATAATACATATATTACACATATATATATTACATGCTGCTATTTATTACATATATTGGTTGGAGCAAAGAAAGAGTTAGCATACATATTACATATACATATATCTATACATATATGGTGTTGATGAGTTGAGTGAATCAAGAATCGTTTATAAGTACATATTATTATTATTATTATTATACATATATATAAGTGTTATTATATAAGAGAGATATAAGAAAGAAAGATATGAGTTATAGTTTGGTATATTATATATACAAGTATTACACATATATTACATATACATATATATATATATATTATAAAAGTATATATATAATATAAAGTATATTATTATTATGATAAAGAGTGGTAAAAGATACATATGTATATTACTAATACACATAATACATATTACATATAATATAGTAGGTATAAGTACATGAGGTATATATATGTATGTATATATATATATATAAGGATATACATATACATATATATATAGGGAAATAAGATATATTATATATATACATATATATATATGAAGATTAAATCATAAGAATTTTCGCAAACATGATTAGAGGAGACACCAACAAAGTTCCGTAAAATATTAGCAATTCGGCTGATGATATGGAGACAAATTCCAAAATCTCCTTCTATGGCAAGATCAGCCATGGTGACTGTGAAAGTCCTTGTCCGCAAGTAAGAATTATGCCATTGAAGACATGCCATCTGATATACATAACAATCAACAATAGGGCCGATTTAAATTCTTGGAATGGTTTGTTACAGCTGGGCTGTCGAGTAGAGCATCCAAATCCCAAAACATTTCAAATATGCTGACTTATCAGCATTACATTATTTATGCATCATATGAAGATATTTTTGATCAGTCAAATTGGCAGATTCTCTTTAGTTTGTGCCAAGCTAAGGTCAAACAATAGCTCTGGGACTGGTAAACAGCCGTTGCAAAGTTCTCAAAAGTGAGTGGTCAGGCATGTACTTTAAATACAGTTTTTTTCCTTTTATTGTAGACTTTGCGTATACGCCAAAGTTATGTAACCCCCGTAAGCTTTAGATCAGGCTTGCTACGCTTCGTGCTGGTTCTATTGCTGAGTGGGACGCCCATAGGCCCATGTCAAAGCCTTACTTAATTTCATATTATGTTCTAATATATATGTTATGAAGCATATTATGATATATATACTGACATATTTATTATTATAAAGGTATGATATGATATATATATATAATATTATTTGATTACATATAGTATATTATTAGATACATTATTAATATACACATTACATAGAGTTATATTATATGTATATATATATATTATATATTATACATATATAATATATGTTATTATATGTTGGATATACATACATTATTATTAATAGTATGCTATATTGTTAAAATTGTATGTATTATAAAAATAGAAGAAAATCACAGTATACATATTTACATATTATTAATAATTATATATATATATAGTATATATATATATATATATATATATATATATATACATATATAGATAAATATATATAGTATAGTATATATAGTATGCAGATAATTTGGCTTTTATAAGAGGTAGGTATGGTATATAAGTATATATAAAGAAGATATATAAGTATATGTTATATATATATATATATATATATATATATATATATATATATATATATATATGAGTGGAGGATGTATAAAATTACTTTTCAGAGGTCAACAAATTTTAAAAAAAATTTTGTCTATGATCTGATACTTGTTTATTATGTATTTTGTTGCGCTGAATAAAATAATCGTATTGGTTTTTGTCGGCCACGTCCAGTTCTGGCACTATCACTGTAAACATGGAAAAATTGCAAAAAAAATTATTTTTCCTGTGAACAGAGAAAAAACGGTTGGGTATACAAAGATGAATCTAAATAAAAAGTGTGTGTGTGTGTGTGTGTGTGTGTGTGTCTTGCCCAAGTATATATGCTGTGAAAATTTCATATTGATAGGACAAATAAAAAAGATATAACGGTTTTTCATTTAATGAAATGGTAAAAAACAAAGAAATTTTTTTTTGCATTTTTTTTTTAGTTTCATATTGGATCCTGTAGACAAACACCAATATAACTTTTGGATTCAGCACAAAAAAACTACATAAGGAAGAAGTCTTATATACAGGTCAATGAAAATTTTGTTCCCCAGTATAATAATAATAATAATAATAATAATAATAATAATAGTTTATTAATTGTCAATAGTAATAATAATAATGTAATAACAATAATAATAATGCAATAATAATAATAATAATAATAATAATAATAATAATAATAATAATAATAATAATAATAATAATAATAATAATAATAATAATAATAATAATAATAATAATAATAAAAATATTAATAACACTGGGGAACAAACTTTTGTTGACTACCATTTAAGACGTTTCTAATGCTGCATTTTTGCGCTGAATCCAAAAATTATATTGTGTTTGTCTATAAGGTCAGTTTTGAAGCCATTCACTTGAAAACTAAAAAAAAAAAAAATGAAAAAAAAGTTTACCATTTCATGAATGAAAACCCGCTATATCTTTTTTATTAATTGTGCTATCAATTTAAAATTTTCACAGCATATATACTTGAGCAAGATACACATATTTTATTTACAATATCTGTTTGTATATCCAACCGTTTTGTCTATGTTCTCGGAAAATATTATTCATTTTTGCAAATTTTTCTATATTTACATGTGAATAGTGTCAAAACTGGACCTGACAGACAATAATCAATACGATTAAGAAACATGTAAGAAACATGTAATAAATGTAAATACATGTAAGAAACATGTAGTAAATGTAAATACATGTAAGAAACATGTAATAAATGTAAATACATGTAAGAAACATGTAAAAATGTAAATACATGCAAGAAACAGGTATTCTTTCTCTTGGGACAAATTCTTTTTTGACCAGTGAATTATTAATAGTGTTGGGTTGGGCTAGACTGTTGGAACATTCCTCTTCACACCGTTGGTATTTGAATTGTCCATTCAGTGGTTCACCTTCCAGAGAGTATTAAAATGTACTCTCGATCATACATTGGAGTGCTTGCTGAACCTGCTCAATGGGCACTCCCATTCACTCTCCCTCCCCTTTATAACCACATATCCCACAAACTTACTTCACATACGGAAACCATACTGGATATCTGAAATATGATTAGATGGTTTACGATATTTCCGAATCTTAAGTAAAAAGTTTTTAGCTTACACACACACACCTACACACACAAACACACACACACACACATGGCTTATGATAGATTCGAAATTTTTTGAAGCAGTAGCTAAATAAATGGAACGTTTCTTTGAGGTTTGAAGAGGAGTCTTCTTATATTTGGCACACGTTGATTAGATGAACGTTTCAGCAAGAAGGAAAGGTCAATGATGATTGGAGAAGACGAAACAATCTACCAAATAAGGTTACAGGCTAGGAAGATAAATTTTGAGAACCATAGTAGAGAAGTCTTTAGGACAATTCATTTTCTTAATATTATGTTGAGAAAAAGAAAGAAAGAAAAAAAAAAAAGAGAGAGAGAGAGGAGAGAGAGAGAGAGAGAGAGAGAGAGAGAGAGAGAGAGAGAGAGAGAGAGAGAGAGAGAGAGAGAGAGAGAGAGAGAGAACAGAAATAAAAATTTTAGAAGAAATTATGATGTTAGATACTAAATGAGTTTGGAGGAATTGAAGGAGAAAAAGAAAAAGAAAGCGAATGGAATTCAGAGTTAACATTCTGGCAAAGTTCAGGATGAGAGGAAAGAAGATAAGTCCGAAAAATTATTGCATATTTTTTACGGAAAATGAGATTATTGTATGGAAGAAAATAGATTCAGACCATTTTAGGTTATAAAATTAAGTATCATAAATTGTAGGAAGTTTTAAAGACCGGTAAATATTGAAAAGAGCTTCGCTAGACGATTATCACGAGAACCAAGGGGTTAAACCAAGTTTGGAGTTTTAGCAGAATTGAAAGAAAATATAATGTATGCTTGAATATTAGAGGATAGAATCGTCTTGCTATACCTTCTACGCACTTCCAGGGGCAGAGATAATTTCATGGGAAGTCAAGAAAGTACGACCGCATGTCCGAATAGTTTGCGACACCAAAAGGCCAAAAACTACTCTCTCCTTGCTTAAGAGGGATCCCTCTCCTGCGGAAGAGTTTGAAGATTTAAAATGGAAAATAGAAATGATAAGATGGTCGGACATCCAGAAGAGGACATAAATGAAGGTAATAAAGAAAAGGGTTGGATATTTAAAATATATTTAATACGTTGGCTTCATTTCAAAACGATCAGGGTACGAATAGAGGAGCTTACGGTGTCCTCCTAAATGAGCTCTCCTACTATCTAATTTAATTATTTATGTTAGAAATAAATATAAATGAACAGGTGAATTAGTCATAAATTGATCACGAGAACTATCCACTAAGTAAATATAAACACTCTTGATAAGATTCGATGAATAGTTGCATTGACAGGCCAGGTAACACTTGACAAGACTATCCGCGGAGGCTCATATGCATCTTATTAAGATCCTGCATTACCTTAGCATAAGGTATATTGCCATACTGCCGGATTTGATATTGCGTAATAATACTGGACTTGTTATTTTAATTAGGTCGAGTTATATATGAACAAGCATTTTTTAATACTCAATTTATAAGAATGATATAACTCTTTAGTCAAAGAATTTAGGAGAATCAGTAATGTTAGAAGATAAGCAATTCAATGAACAGTGTATTCTAAATATCATATATGTTATCAAAGAATTAAATAAGTCTCTATCAGTATATTACATATGTATAGGTAAAGAAGTTTAGTATAGTACTACTAAAATAGTAAATATTTTAGACTTTTATAGTATGATTTCAAGTTCGTTTCCAAGTTTAGATTCTATTATGGTGCAAGGTCCTTGTTTATTACCTGTATTACTAACTGCTTAAGTATGGAATATACCATTTGATAAGAAATTATATATATAATAATAAATGTATACGCCTACTACAGTTCTTGTCTCATAGTGTTATATATTATACTATATAATTTATATATTATAAATTCAGTATAACGTATATATATAGCTAGCTATTTTGAAACCATTTTAACATGAAAATGTGGCTAGGTTTCAAAGATGACAGTTCTAATACTAAATACTACGGTAGTACAGAAAAAATATTTGTTTAGAGTTGAAGCTAAACATATATTATTATACACATTATACATATTATTATATATGTAATTTATGAGCCCCATTTCCCTAAGGTTTTATAATCATATTTTTCTAGTTTTTCTCAAATGATTTGCTTTCTTAGGTGTTGCAATATATAGTTATGAAAAATAGAAACATTAGATTCCCAAGCCCTCAGATTTCGCTATAAACCTACTTTATACATATATATAGGATAAATATATCAATATCTACATGACGCTATAAAAAATATAATTAAATTTCTATAATACATAAGTTAATTTAATATCCAGATTTTCTTATGTTGTTTTGATTAATATTTCTATCTCTATTTACTTAGTGAGAGTGAATGAATAATTACAACTCTTTATACTTGATTCATTTTTGCTTTATATTCCTCGTATTATTATTATTCTTATTTTATCATTATTATTATTTTTGACTATGAATATGTATTATTAATATCTTTATATATTAAAGTCATAAATATATTGTTATATTATATTATTGATGTATATTCTTCAGATTGTGTATTATTGTAGGGCATCGAACTCTCTCGCAATAGTGTATTTTCTCTATTTGTGCCTTGACTGTTGGTTGATATAATTATAATAATCATAACTATGCCCATCATCAATCACTACGGCCAATATCTAATATATGGAATCTGGATTTATACTAAACTATTGTAATTTAATCCAATAATAATAATACGATTTCGCTTTTCTATTAGGTTTTTAGAATTGACTATTAAAATAATTAAAGGCTCATATTAATTATAGTAAATTGAATCCGAAGAAAATATAATTGCTATATTACTTACACTAATAATTGAATATATGTACGAATATATAAATGTGAAGAACATAATAACTATAGCAATAAATCATCATAATAATATATATTATGATATTTATTACATTATAATTAAAGTTGCTAAATATAAAAAATAACATGGTAGTGAATAAATATAATTAATAATAATAATATAATAATAACTAATATTAGTGTAAATAAAAATTCATATAAAATTAATAATTTAGGTTAGATAGACAGGGTTTTGACTGCAAAGCGGCTTTGGTGGGGTGTGGGTAGCTTTGGTTGGGTTCGTAATAGATATGTAATATACACACAAAGACTAGAGTCCCCACTTTATATTTATCGATTATGTAGGACTTCACTACTACATGATATCATAATATACTTATCAATAGTAAATAATATAATTAATTCAATAATTATTAATATACTTTCTTATATAAAGATAAAATTATTTATGTATATATTCTAATAATTAAATATCAATTATTAATCTAATAATAATAATAATTAATACATATTCATAATTTTAATGTATAATACTTTTTAATGTAAATTTTTATATTTAATTCTAATTAACTTTTAGCATATATATCTATATTTATAACTATAAACTCTTACGGCTCAATTAATTAATAAATTATCAGTAAATTATTTATATTGAAAATCTATTACTTAGAGGGAGCTAATTATTTCGTATTGGTTGAAAATTTTATAATTATATATTTTAAATTTAAGATCTCTATCGAGTTTAATACATATTCTCATTAATTTTTAATTTTAATCATTTCGGAATCGGTTTCATTCCTCATTCATAATAGTACTGTACTATCCTCTTACTTTTCTTTTCTTTAAAATTGATGATGATAGATTTAAAAGGAAAATATTAGCTTAATATAATTCGTCATTTTTAAATCTTGTCATGTATATCTTATATATATATATATATTATTTTAGACTATTATATTTTTCATTATTCTTACTTCATACATCTGTCCTTATATATATACTATTATATAATATATTATTCCGCTCTCCAAATATATATACCCGGTCCACTATATATATATCATATTATATTATTATTATATATTTATAGTTTTGAGAAATTAAACTTATACTAGCATATAAAAACAGTGATAGTAGAGTGGTAGAAGAGTAGTAGTAGAGTAGTAGTAGTAGTAGTATGTAGTAATTGGTAAAAATCACTACACTTTACTACTTGTCTTTTATATTTATTAACTTATAATTGTTAATTATAAAGGACTGTACCAAAATTATTATGATCACTAAATTCGGTAGCTGCAGTAAAGTTTTATCAAAGTCGGGTAAAGGTAGTAAATCTAAACTTTAGTAAAGTTTTCGTATGCTCCAGTAAGTTCAGCTTAAATTACCTGTAAACGCTTATTTTAATTTAAAATCCATGGTAACCTGTTACACTAACCTAACTTAACCTAATAACTAATGGTAACTTACTACCTAGCTTAACCTAACTAAACTAACCTAATATAACCTAAACTAACCTGTTTGAAGTTCTAGCTATGAAATGATAGTACTGAAAATATAGCAAGGTAAAAATAATTTTAAGTTTATATTTTTCTTGTCAAAATTTTTAATTTCGAGTAAAAATTCCAAATATTCATTGACATCCACAAGAAAAATATAGAGGAACGAATATCATCTAAAGTTATACAAAGCTCTCTGAAGTTTCCGTTTTTATTAAGTTCTTTAATTTGTGTAGTTTGCTGCAAAATTTATGGTAAATATTTAAGCAATATTTTATATGAATTTATTATAGATTATTTATATTAGGCGGTGTTAATATTTACCCTAAAGTATATTTCCATGGATGTTCATGACATTAGTCATCTTACAATTCGATGTAAATATCGTTATTAAATCGATATAAATATTACTACGATATCGATATAAAAAATTTTAGGTATCGTGATTTTCGTACAATAATATCGCTAGTGATATATTTGAACAACATTAAAAACATTGTATATTACGTTTATTAATACCTAAGTTGGAGATAGAATTTCTGGTGCGAAGAAGAATTTACAGAATAAAAGTACATGGATCACTAAGAAATTTATTATTATTTATTATTTATTATTATTTATTATTATTTCGATAATTAAGAGAAATAACTTCTTCATTTCGAAATGAATAAAAAATATATTTTTTAAAACTTTAATAATTAAATATTTTTTTCAGAAATTTTAATAATTACCAACCTTACAAGAAATAAGAAAAAATATTTTTAACAGAATACCAATTCGGAAAATGGAGAATTTTAAGTGAAAATCTTTCTAGACTGAACTCTCATTTCAACTTACCAGAGAGAATTTTCAACCACATTAAAAATGTTTTAGAAATAAAAAAAAAAACATTTTATAAATATTTGAAAAGAATTATAATTAAAGGAAATTTCTTTTTGTTTAAATATATATTTACGTAATATTGTTCCTTTTCGTACTTTAAGAGAAAGTATTACTCGTCATTGCCTATATATATATATATATATTATATATATATATATATATATATATAAATCTATATATATATATATATACATAATATATATATATATATTATATATATATATATATATATCTATATATTATATATACTTATATATAAAATTTAAAAATTAAAAATTTTCCAGAAAAATAAAAAATTTTTCAAAACTTTTTCCTACTTTATAAAATTAAAAATTTTCCACCACAACGGGAAATCAAATATTATATATATATATATTATTATATATATAATATATATATATATACTATATATATATATATATTATATTATATATAATAATATATATATTATAGTTATACTAAATATATAGTATATTATATATTTATATAATAGTTATATATTATATATATATATAATATATTAATATATATATATATTATATTATATTATATATATATATATATATTTATATTATATATATATATATATTATATATATAGTACTATATATATAATATAAACTTAAAAACTTCTTTCTACTCTGTAATTAATACACATTTTTAAATTGAGTAATGAGTTAATAGTTCTCCTCGTTTGTCACCTCGTCACAAATACATAAAATAAAATTCTTTAAAATTTTGTATTATATAACGACTCTATTTTTTTGAATCTATTTATAAATAATAGTACAAGAGGAATATGTCACAATACCCGTTTTGTATGCAACGAATTTTCATCATGTTAAAACACTGCATATATTAAATTATATATATTATATATATAATATATATATATATAATATATATATATTATATAAATATACTAATTACTATATATTATATTATATTATATTATAATATAATATATATATAATTATTATATATTAATTATATATAATTATATATATATATATATATATATATATTATATTAATATTATTCTATCTATCTATATATTACATTATATATATGTTTATTTAATATAATATATATATAATATATATATATATATATATATTATTATATATATAATATATATATATATATATTATTATTATATATATTAAAACTCAAGCATCTTACCTTTAACTCCATTACTTAAAGGATGCCCCCCCCCAATAGGAGGCCAAAAAGGGTTCATAACACAGGTGCAACTTGTGCATCGAGTGCAGACCAGGTATTTCTGCATCGCACTGTACTGTAATGACCCCTTTAGGTCCCACAACGTCGGGACTCACTGAAAATTGGATCCTTTGTGAAGATGACTGTTTGTTTCGAGACGTTGGTCTAATTCGAGGAATACCCAGCCAAGAATTTGGAGGCTGTGAAAGAAAAAACAATTTTAGTTTTAAAAAGAAGATGATGTGTAAGGTTGTAATCTTCAGTGTGTGAAGTGAAAACTCACATCAAACAACAAAAAGTCAAGCATAAATGTGTAAAGTCACTTGTATACAATGTACTACAAATTGATTTACTCAATTGACGTTTAACGCAGCGTTTTCATCGCCCGTATGGAAGGGATCTTAGAGGTGGAGAAGCGAAGATGAATCATAATAGCAAAAAAAGTGCGATACATAAAATATGGAAAGTAGTGGCAATTATTTAGAAGCATTATGCTAAATTATCAACGGAAATTCGGATTTATTTTATAAAATTGAAAGTTCAAATCTCCCGGGCATAGCCCTATTTAAGGAGGAGAATTTCTCTTGGTAATTACTACCTAGGATCCGGGCGGGGGATCGAACCCAACTCTATGCCTCTCGACAGAATTTCGAACTGCTTCATTATTTCCCTAAGTATATAGTGTTAGTAACTAGCCTAATAGCATTGTTTGCTGCTCTCTATCTAGGCACCTAGCTTAATGATCCTCTACAGAATGATTTTTAACATTAAAATTTAACATTAAACACTAAAACTAACATTAACATTAACATTCTAACATTTTAACATTAAAATAAATTAAATATAGTATGATCCAAGAATTTAATCAGCATGGTTAAATGGCTAATGAGTGTTCATCTTGTGAAATGTTTTGAAATCATTTTTACTAATGATAATTTAAGATGGGAGAACCAAAAACAGATGAACTGGATGTGGAGTAAAACAAGAAAGTATGCTGGTGTTTGACAAGTGTGGAAGATATTAATAAGATGCCATATGCGTGGGAGAACATATGGATGTTAATAATTAAATAAGATGATGACTTTATGAATGTTTTTTATTATTTATTCATTTATTTTTATAAAAAGGTTAAATTTACATATTCTTATATATTATTTAAAGTAGGATAATTTCAATAGTGTAAATTTGGTTATAATGTTTATATAAGTTTAATAGGAATAAATGAATGGAAAAGTTCTATTTTTTATGTTGAAGATATCAAAATCTGCAATTTTATGTTAAAAATTGTAAAGTCTGCAATTTTATGTTGAAAATTTCAAAGTCTGCTATTGTACGTTAAAAATTGCAAAGTCGGCAATTTTATGTTGAAAATTTTGTAATTTTATGTTAAAA
Organism: Trachelipus rathkii; assembly: GCA_015478945.1. Classification (NCBI taxonomy): domain Eukaryota; kingdom Metazoa; phylum Arthropoda; class Malacostraca; order Isopoda; family Trachelipodidae; genus Trachelipus; species Trachelipus rathkii. The sequence goes on from JABUQX010098958.1 coordinate 15,140, forward strand.
ATTGCAAAGTCAGTAATTTTATGTTGAGAATTTCAGTCTGCAGTTTTGTTAAAAATTGTAAAAACGCAATTTTCTGCTAAAAATTGAAAAGTCTAAAATTTTATGTTAAAAATTGAAAAGTCAGCAATTTTATGTTGAAAATTTCAAAGTCTGCAATTTTGTTAAAAATTGCAAAGTCAGCAATTTTGTTGAAAATTGCAGTCTGAAATTTACAATGTTTCTATTTTTTATGTTCAAAATTGTTGTCTGAAATTTACAATATCGCAATTTTCTTAATTTTTATCCTATTTATGTGAAATAAAAAACAAAACAAAAGGCAATCAAGTTCTTAAACTTTTATTTCGAGGGTTTGTTTGTATTTCTAACAATTTGTTTTCAAGTGCCAATTTAGTGCCAAAATTAGAGGGCCAATATCTCGAGAAAAATTTTATTTCAAAAAGATGTGTCATAAGTTTATCTCTCCTCTAAACCATTTTAAAAAAAAGCAAAAAAAAATTAAAAAAAAAAAAAAAAAAAAATTTTCGGGGAAAAGTTCAAAAATTTTATAAATGAAAATTTGCTAATATTATTTTTTTGTTCTTAGACCATATATAGTAAATATTTTCAGGGTGGAGAGAATTATGAGAGTTACAAAACTTTTATTTAGAGCATCTTTTTGTGTAACTGATTATTTTATTTGATCTCAGGCCACATATAGTTCTAAGTAGTTAAAGCAAAATAAAAAACGTTTTTGGTATGAAAAATTTAAAATTTTTTTTTTATAACGTTTAAAATTTAATAAATTCTTCCCAAAAAATAAAATGCCCCAAAAATACACTAATCAATAATTTCTTTTTATTTTAAGTTTTTTAAAGGAGGAATAAAATTGAAATATTTTACTTAGAATACATCTCTTTGTGTAAGAGTTTTCTCGAGATATTGACACCCCCTAAACTCTGGCAATGAAGTGGCAATGCAAACATATATATCAATAATATTTATATATTATATTATAATATAAAATATTATATATACTATATATTAATATATTATATATATATATATTATATATTAAATATAGATATATATTATAATATATATATATCTTGTAAGTGTTTTTTATAATAAAAAAAAAAAGTATAAATAAAAATGTATAACAAATTAATGTTTTAAATTGCGTACAGAATTCAATGTCTTTCCGCATTTTATTTCGTATTATGATGGCTTCGAATTAAAAGGATATTATGTTCAACATTTCCGACGCTTTAGGAAATTTCCCCTAAAATATTCATTCGAAACTTTCTTGAAAGGTAAGAACTCATGTTCGCTGTGGGGAAACACAAGAATATTTAGGCAATAAGTTCTTTGTTCGAGCACACAAACAACGATTATTCAGTGTTTTTAATATTTAATATGTTCCTACAAAACATCCGTGAGATCCACCACCCTTTTTCCTCGTATTTTTTTGGGTTTAATGTAAAAGAATTGCCACAATCACTGATGCCTGGTCTATAAAGAAAAAAAACGGGGTTGCAATGTCTGCAAGTACACCCTAACGTCTTCCAATAATAAATCTTATATGACTAATCTGGCAAAATTTTATTTCTTTCAAAAGGAAATATAATATTTTTCTTACAGTTTGAAAACCACAGCCATTTTCGAAACAAATTAACTTGCCAGCAACAACTTTTTCAAACATCTAAGATCTCCTAAATTGACAAATTAAGGCGGACCGCCTTTTGTGTCTCCCACTGAAAATCATTTATGGTATTTATCACCATCTTGAATGGGATCGCAAACATCAAGAGTCAGAAAGCAAAACATCAATTCCGCAACTGGTGGGTTCGTGCAATATATAATATATATATATATATATATTATATATATATATTATAATATTATATATATATAATTATTTATATATATAATATAATATATATTATATATATATATATATATATAAATATATTATATATATATATATATAATATTATATATATATATATTATATATATATCTATTATATTATATATAATATTTATATATATTTATAATTATTTATTTATATATTATTTTTTGACAGAAATAAATGTTATCTTGCAAAAATTATTTTCTATAGTTATATATATAATTATATATATATAATTATATCTATATATATATATATATATATTATATATATATTATATAAATTATATATATTAAGTATATACTATTATCAAATGCGTTTGAAAAATAAGGTAGAAGCGCAATCAGTGAAAAAATCAATATAATGAGCAATAATGGACTTTCGAAAAGAAAATCCTTATTGTCAAGTGGAAGTCCGGATGGAAGACTTTCATTAGACTTTCTTTTTTTGGACTTTCTTTTGAACTTTGCCTTCAAATTGATAATCTTCTTTTGTAAATGGGCAAGGACATTCTGTTTTTTTTTCTTTTTTTACAAATATAAAATTTTTTTTTTGTTTTTTTGATTTTTATTTTGGTGTTTGTTGTTTCTGTGTAATGTGTTGTTTCACGATTGAACTGAAATTGGGCAGTACAATCAACCTATCATTAAAAAACAGACATACACATCGACCACAGCATCATATATTATATATAATATATTATATATATAATTAAGATATAATAATAATATATATATAATTTTATATATATTACTATATATATATAATTAGTATAATATTATTAATATATATATATATATATTATTTATATATATATATTATATATTTTATATATATATTATATATATATATATATATTATATAATATATATAATATTATATATATATTAATATTTATTATAGAAGCCCTCCTTTTTTTTCCATTAACAAACAGAGTAATTCTTGGGTAGAGGTTTAGATTCCGGGACCACACAACGTCAATCGACCCATCGCCTCAATTTGATCTACTCTGGGGCTCAACTCGCAATAATATGTGGTCCCCCATCCGGCGGGCTTAGGGGGGGGAGAGGGATTAAAAATAAAAATGCAGGTTAGGAATTGGCATCTGAATAAGGAAAATTTTGGTTGAATTATTATATATATATTAATTCTAGTATATATATATATATATATATATTATATATATATATATAATATAATATATTAAATATATATTATATATTATATATGTACGTTATAATATATATATATATATATTATATATATATTATATATATATTATATATATATATATCTATTATTTATTATATATATAATAATATTATATATATATATATAGTATATATACATAATGTTATAATACTTAATATATATATACATTATATTTATATTTATATATATATATATATATATATATATATATATCTTTTTTTATATACTATATTATATATATATATATAGTATATATAATATATATTATATATATATATACTATAATAATTTTACCCCATATATATATATATTAATATATATATACTATTATATATTCTATATATTATATATATATATATTATATATATATATATATTATATATATATTATATTATATTTAATATAATTATATTTTATATATATTAAAACTAGTCTGAATTTTTTTTTCAAAATTTATATTTTTGAGTTTATTTTGTTGAAATAATAATAAAATATAATACATAAAATAAAAATAAAAATCATAAATAAATAAAATAATAATCCTAATTTTAGAATAAAATTAATTAAAATAAAATTAATAATCATAATCATACTAAATATAATATAATAATAATATAGTAATAAGTAATAGTAATAGTAATAGTAATAATAAATAATAATAATATTAATAATAATAATATAATATAAAATAATAAATAAAATTAATAATAATAATAATAATAAATAATAATATATAATATAATATAATAATAATAATAATACATATAAATAAAAAATAAAAAAAATAACAATAATTAATAATATAATATAATAATAATAATATAATAATACATAAAAATAAATATAATAATAATAATATCATAATATAATAATAATAATAATATAATAATAATAATAATATATAATAATATCATAATAATAATAATAATCAAATAATTAATATCGATAATAATAATAATAAATATAATAATAATAATTAATAATTATAATAATAATAAAATAAAATAAAATAAAAATAAAAAATAAAAATAAAAATAAAATAAAATAAAATAAAATAAAATAAAAAATAAAATAAAAATAACAATAAATATAAAAATAAAAATAAAAAATTAAAAATTTTCGCAAAATAATAATAATAATAATAATAATAATTAATAATAATCAATAATAATAATAATATAATATAATAATAATAATAATAATAATAAATATAATAATATAAGAATAAAAGAAATGAATAATGATTAATTATAATAATAAATATATTAATAATAATAATATAATATAATAATCATAATAATAATAATAATAATAAATATTTTATAATGAGAACACAAGAGTAAAGATTACAACAACAAGAATGTACAGTTTAAAAATACACAAATTTTTGGGAATAATCGGGGAGTGTTTCTTCTATAAAATTTTTTTTCCAATGCATATCAGAAAATGGTATTTTCAGAATCGCCCTATGGCGTCGTGTCATATTTTCAAGTTATCACAACTTATATTTAAGCCTCAAGTAATTACATTTTAAGTACATATTAAACCTACAAACTTGTTAGAATTGTTTTCATTGACATAGTTATTAATGTCTGATTTCCTAAATGACTAATGCTGTAGGTCTAACTATATGCTGCAGTATTGCAGTTGCTATTAATGTTGCAATATCAACCCACACAAGGGCATGCATGTCAATGAGTTGGGCAACGTGTCATTCCCCTAGATCAGACTTCCTTCGATGTCACTTCAGCTCTTAATGGTGGCACTTGCAAGTGTTGTCACTAATTTTGTTTTATTGGATACCATATCAAAGAATTTTATTAACTATTCTATACCATAGTCAAAGAATTTTATTAACTATTCATTAGCATAACATTTCAGTTTATTTTATTATCATTAATTTTTTTTTCAGGAATTTATGATATGAATAAAAATAGAGTTTGCAAAATTTCTCGGAATGTTTTTTTGTTACGTTTGCGGAGATTTTTGTCAACGCAAATCAATATCAACTCTGTTGAAAACTGCTTATAAACTTTATTTTGAGTACTCTTTGGGAGACCAAGATAAACCCTGGGCTCCACATATAGTTTGCTTTAGGTGTTGTGTTAAGCTAGCCCAGTGGTTACAAGGATTTAAAAGGGCATTTACCCTTTGGAGTACCTATGATTTGGTGGGAGTCAACAAATCATTATGATGATTGCTACTTTTTCTTATGAATGTTACTTTTTCTTATGATGATTGTTACTTTTTCTTAACAAATGTTACGATTTTACTTCAAAAAATAAAAGCAGTATTTTGTACCCAAATGTTCAATCAACTATGAGACCAGCGCTTCATGGTGAAGACTTATCAATTCCAACAGCAACAGCTTTTGGCAAGAAGTTTCTGACTCTGATGATGGTTCTCTTGCTACTAATGCAGAAGCATCAACTTCAAGAGATAAAGCATACATACCAGAAGAATCAAATACTAAACATCACCTCATCACACAAGCAGAACTCAGTGATTTGGTTCGTGACTTGTATTTATCTAAACAACAAGCAGAACTACTAGGTTCACACTTGTAGTAGTGGAATTTATTAAAAAATATAGTAAAATCTTATATAGAAATAGAAAAAATATTTAATGAAATACTTTATTAAGGATGGCTTAATTTGTTCCTACTCTGATTTAAATGGACTGATGCCTGAGTTGGGTATTATATATGTTGTTGATGATAGGCGCTTATTTAATGAATCATCCAAAACAAGCTTAAAGGCAGTGTTGCTGCATAATTCAAATAAGCTTTCCTCTATACCGGTTGTAGGAATGAAAGAAACATATGAAACTATGTCACTAGTTTTGAAAGCTATTAAGTATGATGAAAACTAATGTCGAATTGTGGTGGCATAAAAGTTATTGGGGTTTTAGGTCTACAGGGTGGCTTTACAAATTCAATTTTTGTTTTTTATTTTTATGAGATAGCTGTGCTACTAATCAACATTACTTAGATAAAGGCTAACCAAAAAGAGATCATTTCGTTCCAAGACTTACTGAGTTATTTCACTGCCTTTACGTAAAAAGTTAGGATTTATGAAGAATTTTGTGAAAGCATTAGATAAATATGGGGAGAGCTTTAAATATTCATCTCAGATTTTCCCTCGCATAAGTGAAGCTAAATTGAAAGATGGAATATTCCTCTGGTCTCAAATCAGAATATTACTACGTGACCATATATATTCGACAGCAAGTTAAATCTAAAGGAAGTAGCAGCGTTTAAATCATTCAAAGACGTCGTTAAGGGTTTCCTGGCCACAAAAGAGCTGAAAATAGTGATCTGTTAACCGAAAAACTGTTAGTAAGCTACATTAATTTAGGCTACAGAATGTCACTGACAATTCATTTTCTTCATTCTCTTCTTGACTTCTTCCCTCCAAATATGGGTGCTGTGATCGACGAACAAGGAGAACGGATCCACCAGGGTATATTACAAATATAGCAGCGATATCAAGGGGAATGAGATGAATTTATGATGATTTTGAAAAGAGAAGACTTCTCAGTAAATAAAAGAAGAAAGTAATTTCTCAGGTAAGATAAATATCAATTTCTGCAAAATATAGGTACAAATTTAATATATTTTGAACCTCTTATATGAAATTGGTATATATTTAATATATTTTTCAATCCTGAAATGATATTTAAGTCGAAGAAACAAGGAAAAAGTAATCATATTGATTAATAATTATTATACTATCATAACTTATATAACACCGAGATCATAAAGTTACAAATATTCCTGTTATTTTGAAAGGTCATAACTAAAAATCTTAGCGTGATAGGGAAAAACTGATTCGATTTTCAGATTCAGCATAAAAAATAAATTTGTAAATAGTTATTTTTTAGTTATAAAAATTTATTTTTAATTTGTTGACTAGTGTAATGCATGATGATAATGATCAATAAAGATAATACAAATAACATGAAAAAAATTTTTTTTTATATTTCAGTAAAATGCAGTTTTCCACAAAACGAATCAAACGGGTTTTATTAATTAAGGTGAGGTTTTCCTGAAGGTGAACAATTATTTCATTATTTGAAGTCCCTTTCAATTACACTGCTAATATAAATTTTTGTGAATTGTTTAGGAAATTTTTAGCCAATATTTCAAAAGATTTTTGATTATTTCTTGATAATGGTTTGCCATATACTCTTATTAATGTCTGGTGCAAAACTCCACTTATTAACACTTATTTTATGTAAAAAAAAATTGTGATACTTTCAC
>JABUQX010098960.1:5000-10000 GCA_015478945.1 Trachelipus rathkii
ATCTAAATAAGGGGAAATATAGACGAATTAATTTATTGAGTGATTGCCAAGTATTAGTACTTATTTTTAGGAAAATTTAAATTTCTTTCACTTTTGAATAATTTTATTTTATGTGTTCTATTTTATGAGATTGACTCAAAACGGGAATATAAGCCTACAATTTTTAAGTAAAGCTTTTTCAGAGAGTCACAGAATTCTAATATTTGTAACATTATTTTAATATAAATAATATTACTTTTATGGATTATTTCAATTATATAAAGGTAAACACTTAAATAATGTAACATAAAATTAAAATTCAATAATCGCAACATATTAACTACCCCTTACTTCAAAACTAAGCAGTAACACAATTCATCCATGCTATACATTTCATTTTACTCTGTCAGCTGTAAGTGAACTTATCGTACATAGATAGATATAGATAGAATATGATATGATAGATAAGATAGAAGATAGATAGATAATAGATTAGAGAGAGAGAGAGATAGAGAGAGAGAGAGAGAGAGAGAGAGAGAGAGAGGCGAAGAGAGAAGAGAGAGAGAGAGAGTGCGAGAGAGTGAGAGAGATCAAAATTCTTTCTCTCATTTCAATTTATTCGATGTTTAGCAGGTAGATGAACGCGTCGTGGCCCGTATAATATTATATCAAAAATTGAATGAGGTACGCCCATAGATTAGAATTTACTCTTAGGAACAGAGTAGGAAGAAATTTTCAAATAAATTTAATTATTGTAATTGTTAATACTAATGTATACTGTGTTTTTCTTAAAATTTACTTTTATAAATCAGTTTCTTTTTTCATTTTTCAATTAAAATTGTAATAATTTTATTAACTTTTACCATTTAATTTATTTTTTAAAGACCCAAAAATATTGGGTAGGGAGCTACTACCCTACCTACTACCTAATGTATAATCGCCTGTATTACATATATATATATAATATATATACTATTACTAAACTATATACATATATTATATATTATATATATATATATATATATAGTATATATATTATTTTAAAGTATATATATTATTAATATATATATATTATTATAGAAAAGAGAGGAGAGGAGAGAGAGAGAGAAGAGGAGAAGGAGAGAGAAGAGAAGGAGAGAGGAGAGAGAGAGAGAGAGAGAGAGAGAGAGAGAGAGAGGAGAGAGAGAAGAGAGAGAGGAGATGAGAGGAGAGGAGTAGAAGAAAAGCAAGAGATCTGACAAACTGCAAACAACATACATATTCGTTCGTTTTCGCCGAGACGTTAAATTTTGGAACGGAGTCAATTTTCCAAATTGTTTCGTATTCACAATTTGAATTTAGTACAGAAAACAAAGGTCTGTTTTGATATGCAACCAAAGTTTAGGTAAAAAGCGTCTACGCGGTTCTATTTTCAACACATTTTTTCTCCTCAAAAAATGTGATAGGGCAGTGTTGTAAATGTGTCTGCACAATCATGTTGGTTTGACATTTGGACTAACTAAATAATTTGATGACGTTTTTTTTCATAAATATAAATCATGGAGTGTTACTTAATAATAAGAAGCAATTGTAAATTTCTTTAATATTTTAATCCTATCTAAAAATTAAGAATTAAAAAATATAAATAGTTGGCAACGTGGCTTTTTCCCTATGAAAAGTTGAATTTTCAAATAAAAAATTCCTGGATATATTTATATTATTTATATAATATATATATATATATATAATATATATTAATTATATATATATATATATATATATATATTATAGTATATATATACATATAGTATATATATATAAATACTTATAAATATATATTTTAAATATTTTTATAATATATATATATAATATAGATAGATTATATATATTATATACTATATACTTATATATATATTATATATATATATTATATATATATATTATATATAATACTAATATATAATATTTGTTTTTTTTATATATAAGTAGTTATGGAGATAGTGTTTATATATATACTATACATATATATAATATTATATATATTAAATACATAAAACTATAATGTATGTACAGCAAACTATATATATATATATATATATAATTATTACTATTATTACATATAATATATGATATATAATAATATAATTATATATATTAATAATATTATATATATATCTATCACCTTTGCCGCCTAATGAATCCTGCTACGCCATATATATAATATATATATTATTATATATATAGTATTAAGTATATAATATAGTAGTATATATACTTATATATTATTAGTATATATATATTATATAGTATATATAATATATATATCCTATAGTATATATAGTATAATATGATATAGAGAACAGGAAATTATATAAGGGTAGAGGTATAGTATGGCCAGTCCTCTAGAAGAGCAAATCCATATCTCAAAACTAATACATCGCTACGGGAAAAAGGCATAATTGCTGAAATCGCTGGCAAAAATTTTACCCGAGAAACTGTAAAAAAAAAAAAAAAAAAAAAAAAATTTTCATATCTCCGAGGAGCAGAACTTACAAAAGCTACAGCAAAATGAAATACATTTTTGGAATCCTTGTAAAATTTTGGTTCGGAAAAATATAATCAAAAAAAAAAAAAAAAATTATACATAAAAATTGGCTATTTTTTTGGGGGAGGGTGCTGGGACATAGTATATAGTAATATTAGTTATTTGTAAGGTATTACAGCAATTGTGGGGGGGCTCGAGCTGACGGAAGTCACGGGGAGATGATCGTTTCATACCCTAGGGGAGGGCGGAGGAACCCCCGCGACACCAAATACCAAGAGCGGGGGTTTCGGAGACCTCCCCGGAAGGGGAATTGAGTCCTACCGCGCGTAGTGTCCCGGAGAGCCGAGAGAGCCCCGACTTGGCCTGACAGTCGGTGCGGTATACGCTTGGGGTTTCTTTAAGTTAAAAAAAAAAAAAGCAATTTAATGGAGAGATTTCAGTATGTGAATTACTGTACAAGTAGCCATAAAGACAGGTCTCTAAGATAGGGCCCTTCTAATCATATTACTATAGTATAATATTAACATATTTTTTTTTATTTTTTTTACATTTTCGCCTATGTCAAAATTTTACGGGATTCCATAAATAGTAATTCCTTTCGCTGTAGTGATTGTAGTTTGTTGAGTCATTGATCAATGGGTAGCTGTTGTAGTTTTTGAGATATGGATTGTGGTTCTTCTAGAGATGCACAAATTAATATTAAATAATGTTATATACACAGATCTATGTTTATATAATACTAATACGTATAATAGTGATAGTATAAGTAGTGATGCGAGGAAGGTTATAATTATATATATATGTATAGGTAGTAATTCAGTAATATTAATCTATGCTACGATAGATATATATTATCTATTTATAGTATAATGTTCGGATATTATTTTAAGTAAAAAAAAAATTTAGTCTCGGGCCAGCTCTCAACGAAGTTTCAGTGCAGTGTAACGGAGAAAACTTTATGAGACTAATACACGAAGTATATATCAATTTTCATTAAATGCAAGGGAGAGATTTTTACCGCAGAATTAAAAAAACTAATTAATTATATTCATATATTTTATGAACTCCATATTAATTTAGTAAAAGTGCAGCTTCTGTCGGACTTGAAAGGAACCACTGAACTTCCAGTCTCGGAGAGAAAAGTTGCCAAATGTCGCTTTATAATATAATATTTGAGAAATTATTCTTTTTCTTTTTTATATTCGCTTCTTGAGGGTTCGAAGCCGAGGAAGGGACAACAGAGGGGGGAGATCCCCCCGTCGTCCCCGGTAGGAAAACCCGACTCTATCTATCGTTCTTGTTTACGCGTGGGATATTCTTGTCCGTTTAAAAAAATAAAAATTCAACATTGTAACTTTCCGTCATATCAGTCGTAGTAAGCGGCATCATCGAATTGTCAAAAAAACTTGTAATATTTTTTCTAGATTTTAACAATTTTAATTTTTTAAAAGCGTTATTTTTTTTTATTTTTTTTAATTACTGGGTAGAAAATTCTCCTGATTAATAATGAGATTATTATTTTCGTGTAGCGTGTTAATAGTTTCCTAGTTACATGCTTGAGAACTTTTCGGGATGCTGACATAATATAATTATAAGTATTTGCGATTATAATTTAACTTTTGTAAAAAAATATATATATATTTTACACTCTATAAAATGTATACTTACACTGTATAATATATGACTATAGTATATATATATATAAGTTATATTATATAGTATATATAACTATATATATATATATTAATATATATATATGGATATTATATAGGGAGAGAGAGACGAGAGAGAAGAGAGAGAGAGAGGAGAGAGAGAGAGAGAGAGAGAGAGAGAGAAGAGAGAGAGAGAGAGAGAGAGAGAGAGTTTCAGAGAGAGAGAGAGAGAGAGAGAGAGAGAGAGAGTTTCGTCCATTAAAAAAATTAATTTCGTTTTTTCACGATGAAATTTTTATTTTTAAAATTTCGAGCCAATCTGCGAACTACTAATTAAAATTAATTAAGGCTTTTGCAGATTTTTGTATTCATGTAAAATGTATGCAATTATAATTATAATATGCTATTATAATTATTAAAGACAGAAAATGCGACTATGATGATGGCAGTGACGTCATTATTAAGTTTTTTGCTATTGGCAAACTGGCATTTCAGGAGGGGGGGGGGAGTTAAATTTGCAATTTTTTTAATTTTCTGCAGCAGGTTATGTATTTTATTAACTTTTTTATTAATTTTACCATAAAAATTTCAAATAACAAAATAAAATTTAATAAAAAATATTTTCTAAAACATGAAATTAGAAAATTAACTGACTTAACCCATTCCCTCCCCCAATATGTTCGATTTAACCAAATTCACTCCCCCAACATGTTCGAAGTACCTACCTTTGTGCAGACATTTCGTACATTGGATTTCATTAATTTAATTTCTTATACTTTGTCTCTACATTATTAGGAGGTTACGCTTTTTAATCTGGCAATGGTCATACACTCTAATTGATTTTC
>JABUQX010098960.1:15000-17500 GCA_015478945.1 Trachelipus rathkii
TTTCCTAACCAAAATTTTATAAGGATTTCCAAATTGTATTCCTTTTCCCAGTAGCTATTGTAGTTTTTGAGAATGGAATGTGGCTCTTAGAGGCTGCCCATATATAAATAATTACAGTTAAACTAATTAAAAATTAAACGCAAATCTATAAATGTTGTTCACTGACATGTAAATAGGATTAAATACGCTTGAAACTGTTTCGTGTAGTACAAAGAAATACATAATTAAAAGGGCATCAGTGGTAGGAAATTCTAATATTTGAAAAAAATAAAATATGGGAGAAACATATAGTTCGAGCACAAGTTTACTAGTACATATAAATTAATCTTTCTCCATTTTGGTAAATTTTACATCTTTGTGCACTTTCTACAGAACATTCTTTATCTAGTATAAACTAAATGTTGCAGCATGCTAACACGTGTATAAAATGCAATTCTCACAAATTTGGAATATCCTCAAATTAATAATTTTTCAGAAAAGATTCGACAAATCGTTTCTCGAGGAAGACGATAAGTGAGCTTTCTGCACTCAATTAATACAGTAATATTTGAAAGGTTCCAATAATTTACTCAATGAATAAGTTCACTTATATTATATATATATAATATATTATATAATATATATATATATATATATTATATATATATATATAATATATAATAATTAAATATTATATATACATATATATATTATGTATGTTTTTTTTAAAATAACAATATTTAAATTCTTGCGTTATCTGGGTACTAATCGATACACATATATCGAAAATCGATTTTAAAATTTAAATATCGATAGGTCAGAAGAACTTAATGTAATACCTATATACTATATTATTATATATATATATATTATATATATATATATATATATATATCTATATATATAATAATAATTATATATATTATATATATATATATAATAATATATATATATAATATATATACTATATATATAGGATTCGCATCAGAAAGTCAGGCATGTACTAAAACTATAAAGGTTACCGAAATAAATTCATTTTATTGAATCAGGAAAACACTTTTAAAAGTCTAGAAAATACATTTAAAAATTTATAAAAATATTTTTAAAAAGTTAAAAAATATTAAAAATCTTGAAAATATTTAAAAGTTTTGACATTCGATGATGCCGGCTCACTACGACTGGACCCCAAAAGTCGAAATGTTGAATTTTTTTTTTCTTATAAACGGTTTAAGCGTATGGGTAAATGGTTGTGAGATAGAGGTCGGGTTTCTCGCCTACGGGGGACGACGGGGGGGCCTTCGCCCCATCTGTCCTCGTGCTCGAACCCTAAGATAAGGATATTAAAAGAAAAAAATAATAATTTCTCCTATTATATTATAAAGCGACATTTGGCAACTTTTCTCTCGAGACTGCAGCTTTCAAGGTCTTTTAAGTCAAGCAAGCCCTGCACTTTTTCCTCATTTTTATATGGAGTTATTATAATTATCAGAATAAATTGAAATTCTTCTTAATTTCTGCGGTAAAAATTCTCCTGATTAATAAATATATTTTTTTAAGCATTATGTTATAGTTTTCTAGTTACATGCCTGAACTTTTCGGGATGCTGGCCATATATATATATATAAATTATATGGGGACTTTCCATAATGGTCAACAGGAAATATAGTCTACACGACATTTAGCAAAAAAATTTAACTTCTCCATAATTTAAATAGCTAATTAATTTATGGCTATTTTAATTTAAGTAATTTTTGAAAAGTAAAATGGTATAATTTTTTTTTTTATCTGCACATCAAAATTACCGACAAAAATAAATCATCCTACATCATAAATATATTTACATACAATTGGTAAGATAGATAGGGAAATTTTCGGACAAATCCGGAAATGCTCTTCAAAAAATTCAAAATATCAACAGCTGTTTTCAAAGGAAGCCACGCCTTGATTTACATACTCTGAAATTCAAGGATCGTTGTGATTAGTTAATAACAAACAAATATTTCATCTTCTTCTTAAGGTAAGACTTTACTTTAGGACAGGCGTATAACTAGGGAACTACAATGTCCACACTAAAACAAATGACATTTTGAAATCAGTGAAGAATTTGAGTTCAGAAAATGTAATAAAAAAAATAGAAAAGTCTTAAAATAAGATTTTCATATTTATAATAATTTAAATATACGATGTACGATAACTGCTCAAAAAAAGTATTCCCGCGCCATGGAGCACCACAGTTGAAATTCCTTTTAATATGCTCTCGTTTGCGCATAGAATAAGGTAGAAAATGCTTTTTATAGTGGTCTGGATAAAGGAATACCATAGGGGAAACCGCAAAGATGGTAGGAGTCGGGGTCTCTCGGCCTCCCGGTGGACGATTTCTTGTATTGCAGAAACGGAAATAAAACTTTTTGGAGCAGTTATCGTACATTGTATTTAGATCATTAAAAATATGAAAATCTTATTTTAAGACTTTTCTATTTTTTTTATTACATTTTCTGAACTAAAATTCTTCACTGATTAC
>JABUQX010098960.1:32500-35000 GCA_015478945.1 Trachelipus rathkii
GTCTCCCCTTAATTTCGGCACTGAAAATTGCGATGGAAATATTATGATAATACTTTGTTGTTAAAAAAATAACAGTATGAGTTTCATATAGCCTCATAATATTATTTAATTTATTATAAAATAACATTATTAATTATTAAAATTGATAAAATGATAATAAAATTTCATACTATTTTAATTAAAAGCGTTTAGATTATTTCACTATTTTTTTTTCTTACTTGTAAGAGGCTCGCCCGAAAACCTTGTCATGCTGATACTGCAGAAATGCTGCAAGCCATGACTAATATTTTTTGAGCAAGATAGCTTAGATTCGTTGTAACTTGTGTGGAGCAAAGATTTCGTTGATTCGTGAGCGTGAAAAATGAGGCATTAAAATTATGATCCAATTCTTTAAATAGCACCAACAAACAGTGTCCACTGGTAACGAAAATAGTAACAAACTGATAATTTTCATTATTTAAATTTGAGATAAAAACTATTAAACCAAATATTGGCATAGGACTTCTATCCCCATCCCACTAGAAGGTCACCAAGAAAAAGACCCCATTTGCCAATAACTATACAAGAAAAGACCTACTCAGTTTCCTACTTGGAAACTCTTCAAAATATGAGAAAAGAACAAATTTGATTTTAGTTGCTTCTAAATCTCATTTTGTTCTCCTTATTTACAAGAAAGCAATCTTAAGAGAGTGATGAAAAACCCATCTTTTAAAATAGATAAACTAGTTGTTTCAATTATTGAGATATGGATTGAATAAGCAAATTAATTTCATTTTTTGTTTGAGCAATAATAATAATAATAATAATAATAATAATAATAATAATAATAATAATAATAATAATAATAATAATAATAATAATAATAATAATAATAATAATAATAATAATAATAATAATAATAATAATAATAATAATAATAATCCATTTCTAACAAATGGTGGATTTGCTTTGTAATAAATGTGAGCTACAATTTTGATATCTAGTAGTTTAACTGGTATTAACAGAAGAGGAAGGAACCCAGCAAGTTAAAGAAGAATTCATTTTCCCATTATTTATTTTCATATATCATAGAAAATTATATAAAGTAAAAATATCTATTAAATATTTGTAAATTAAATTTTCTAGTAAACTAAAAAAACAGTTATATATGAATTTACTTTACTTTTCTTCACTCTCATTAAATTTTATATATATATATATATATATATATATATATATATATATATATATATATATATATATATATATATATATATATATATATATATATATATATATATATATATATATATATATATATATATATATATATATATATAGTATATATATATATATATATCTTTATATATATATATATATATATATATATATATATATATATATATATATATATATATATATATATATATATATATATATATATATATATATATATATATATGGTGGAATGAGGAGGTGAAGGAGGTGGTGAAAAGGAAAAAGGAGGCTTATGTGAAATGGTTGGGAAATAGGAGAGAGGAAAGTTGGGAGGAATATAGAAGGGTCAGAGTGGAAGCAAAGAGGGCGGTGGAGAGGACGAAGAGAAGAGCAAAAGATGAATGGTGTAGAAAAGTGACGGAAAATTTTGAATCGGGGAGCAAGATGTTTTGGAAAGAAGTTAATAAAAAAAGGAAGAAGAAGGAGGGGGAGGGGGAGAGGAGTTGGGGGAGAGGATTAAGGGAGGAGATGAGGGAATAGGAGGAGAGGATAGGGTGAGAAAGAGGTGGGGGGAGTATTTTAGTGGACTATTGAATGAAGTGGGAGGGGGAGGGGAGGAAGATTTGCAAGATGTGAGGGTGAGGTGTGAATTGGGGGGGGAGGGGGAGGATGAAATACAATTGGAGGAAATTATTAGGGCCCTGAATAAAGGAAAAAAAGGGAAGTCCGCAGGTTTGGATGGTGTGAGAATGGAAATGTTGCAGAAGGGAGGTAGAGGGGTGGAGGAATGGCTGTATAGGTTATATAATATATGTTGGAGGAGTGGTGAGGTACCACAGGATTGGGAGGATGGTTGTTTGGTTCCCCTGTATAAGGGGAAAGGGGATAGGATGGAATGTGGGAATTATAGAGGTATATGTCTTTTAAGTGTGGTAGGGAAAGTGTATGGGAGAATACTGATTGAGAGAGTGAGAGGCTTAACGGAGGGGAGAATGGGGGAAGAACAAGGAGGATTTAGGGAGGGAAGAGGGTGTGTGGATCAAGTGTTTACACTAAAGATGCTTGTGGAGAAAAGTATAGAGAGGAAAGGGAAAGTGTATGGGTGTTTTCTAGATTTAGAGAAAGCATATGATAGAGTGAAGAGGGGTGAATTGTGGAGGGTGTTGGAGGAAAACGGAGTGGGGGGTAATTTAGGTAAAGGTATTAGGGCTTTTTATAGGAATAGTAGAATGTGTGTGAGAGTGTTAGGAGGGGAGAGTGAGATGTTTGGGGTGGAGAGAGGATTGAGGCAGGGGTGTGTAAT
>JABUQX010098960.1:42500-45000 GCA_015478945.1 Trachelipus rathkii
TATGTATTTTAGTTATTATTTTACCTCATTGAAATGTTTTATATGTTTGTGTGCATTGTTAAATGCCCACAAATATGTATACATTTGAATGAAGGTTAATTTTTATATCTTGTATAATTATTATAACATACTTTCTCACTCCGTGTTTAGCGCGGGAAGTAATGTAGCACTCCATTATAACTTTGTAAAATTTTAATTTATGTTCGTACTTATGCTAAGATTTGCGCGAGCAAAATTTTAGCATAAGTCGAAATGAAATGATATATAAACCCGTTCTGTTGAGATATATTCAGAGTCAGATCAAATTAACAAGAATCAGAAGAAATAAATTCACTCAAGATACTCTCTCCAGAAATCCTCCCGGCAAGAGAGATAAATTTCAAGGAAAGGGCTGCGACTTGAATTTCGATCACAAATTTTCGCTAAAACGAAGAGTCAGAGGCAAGGGTGGAAAACGCGCTGGAAAGGGCTGTGACTACCAATTCGCCTAAGAAGAGAGAGTATCTCAACAGAAGGGACTTTTATTACTTTACTTTACTTTTATTGAATATCTCTTCTATGTTGAATAAAAATATCATTTCAAATATGGATTTCTAAATTACCATCCTCTTATATAGGGTGCTTGCTCTTAAAATAAGCCACCAATCTAGCAAGTACATGACCCTATATATATATATATATATATATATATATATATATATATATATATATATATAGTTATATATATATATATATATATATATATATATATATATATATATATATATATATATATATATATATATATATATATATATATATATATATATATATATATATATATATAACCTGTAGTATTAAAAGCAATACAAATGTAAAAAATCATAATATATATATATATATATATATATATATATATATATATATATATATATATATATATATATATATATATATATATATATATATATATATATATATATATATATATATATATATATATATATATATATATATATATATATATATATATATATATATATATATATATATATATATATATATATATATAACCTTTTCCAAATGGGGTACATGTCCCCTTTCCATACCAACGATTCGAACACACGAATTTGACTTAGGTCCCAAAACTATATTTATCAAATTTGACACCATTATGGACTGCGGATAAACGTTGACATTAACAAAATTCTCCAGCGAATCTAACCTTGACAACGTTTCATCCTTATAATTTTCTAACATAGCTAGATTTTTCAGCTTGATATATTAATAAAGTCACTTATTTTATGTTTAGTACGGAAATATTACAGTAGAAACACGTTTTTACTGACCCTAAGTACTTAAAGCAGTTGGGATAATAACCCCTCATGCATGGGTCCATCACACCCTCTCTCACCGAGCCATACTTTACTTCTTTATAGCTTTAAGTATCGTTTGAGCACCCATTTTCATGAAAATAACAGTAACAGTAATAAAATTCTCACTACCTAGCAGCAGAATACTGGAACTAGAAGAAAAAGATGCTAGCGGATTACATCAAACATTAAACTAGAATTGGTTCAGCGGCCGTATAACATTTGTAGCGATAGTAGTAGTAGTAGTATCGGTAGCAGATGTAGTAGCTGTAACAGTGGTAGTAGTAGTAGTAGTAGTAGTAGTAGTAGTAGTAGTAGTAGTAGTAGAAACTTATTACTATTAAATATATCACCCAATTCGATTCAATCGTATGCATTTTATATTTTCACTAAGCTTTAAAACATGGACTTAAATTGTAACATTTAATAAAAGTTTTCCATTGAAAACTAGCTTAAAACTAATCTTAATTCGTATCATTGAATAATATTGTCTTCCGTATTATCTCTTAAGAAATTAAATAAGATTACGTTACAGGCCTACATCCCAAAATCATAATGGAAACTATCAAACACTCAGAACGTGATAAGATGCCTCTGGGAGAAACAATTAAGAATAAAAAAAATATAAAAGAGAGATATATATATATATATATATATATATATATATATATATATATATATATATATATATATATATATATATATATATATATATATATATATATATATATATATATTAATAGTAGTTGTAGTAGTACATGTAAAATAAGTTCTTTCATATATATATATATATATATATATATATATATATATATATATTTACCCAAGTGTGTGTATATATATATATATATATATATATATATGTATATATATATATTTATTAAGCATATATATATATATATATATATATATATATTTAAACCCAAGTGTGCGGCTTCAACACACATGGATTACTTACTTACATGAACTACTTATATGAGCTACTTATATGAGCCACTTACTTACATGAGCTACTTTCACGGCTACTTTCATGAAAGTAGCTGTGAGATATATATACTAACATATATATATATATATATAGTATATATATATATATATATATATATATATATATATATATAAATATCTGTATATATATATATATATAT
>JABUQX010098961.1:0-2500 GCA_015478945.1 Trachelipus rathkii
AAGAAGAGATGCCAGGGTTGTTTTATCGAGTATTTAATTAGCTCTTATTCCATCAGCTCAATATATATATATATATCTATATATTATATAATATATATATATATAATATATAATATATATAATATAATATAATATATATATATATATATATATATATATATATAATATAATATATATAATATATATATATATATTATATACTATATATATATATATTAATATATAATATATATGTATATATATATATATTATATTATATATATATATATATATATATATATATAATATATATATATATATATAATAATATATATATATATTATATATATATATATATATAATATATAAATATATATATATATAATATATATATATTGCTGTCTAGTGACACATTGTTCAAACAAGCCTTAACGTAAGGCATAGGCGAAATAAATATTAATTGCATTAATATTTTGTGGAATCCATTCGTTACAGAATTTGGATTGCCCGCCTCTTTTCGGTTGGCTGCTCCTTTAACTTTTGTAGTTTTCCAAGCAGATTTGTAAGGGTTTTTAGTAAGAGTCCGCCAAGCACCTTTCTCTTGAATTTTATTAAGTAGGATTTTTCACGCCCGTCTTAACTTTTGAATAATATTTTTACTTATTTACACCTAAACGATCTCGGTTTTTTTTTTTTATTTTAATACCTCCTCTAGTCGCCTGTGGCCTAATATCTCTCTGCTCTAATACTAACAGGGCGTTACGGTTCAAATGGAATTTCCTCTTTGAATGTGAAACTTGCTTTCCGAGCTGAACGCTTAAAATCTTATAAACCAGTCGCTCAATCATCTAACTATCGTTAAAGTGATTCAACTTCTGTCTTTCAAAGGTTTGCTTCCATCCTTATTTTTTAGGAAGATTTGGAACATCTCATTGCTTTATTCTTGTGTTTGATCACCAGTAATGGCTGGTGACGGCAATCTTTTCTCTCTATCTGACTGCTTGATCCTATGCTTTCTGCATTACTGTGAACCTTTTCCTGTAGAGCTAGATATACGAAAGCTTACAATAGATTATGGTTCAAAAATTTTTGATTTCTAAACCAACCTTTAGATATCTATTCTTGTCTGTGTGGCTTTCCTTCTAATCTTCTTTCAGGTCGTTCCTAATAGCTACTGTTGTAGAAGGATTGTTTGCTCTTGAAAATTGAAAAGTGGTGTTCCTTTGAGGTCCTGTTCAAACTTCACTCATTTTCTCCTTTTCATAAGATGCTTCTGTCATTTTGTCTACAATCCAATCTATGCCGACGACTCCTCCTTCAATACTTCTTACAGCTCGCAATCTTTTTTCAACTCAACAACGAAATTAGCCGATACTAGAAGGATGGTTTGAAATATTTGACCTCTCCGTATTTTTTCTCATATAATCTAATTGAGAAAGAGAAAACACGTCCTATTTTCAATCCTCCCAAACTCAATTCTCGCATCCACCTATCTGCATAAGTATTCGCACGTAAGCTGAATATCTTCGAAAACAACATACACAACCCCAATCTTTTTTTCTTCTATATTTTGGTATTTCTCTTTCAATCGTAATAAATCTTGGAAGAATCACGTTAATTTCTTTCATTGAAAGGCATCAAAGAAATTAAGCGTTTTGAAAGGCACTTTCGCAGAACTATTTTCAAACCATCTCTCTGTAACTTTGATATGAAAAATTTCTTGGCATTCCTTGTCAGTAACTTATAGTCAATAAGCCTTTATGTTATAAGCCACCCCCTTTAATATCCAACGTTCTCGCATGATGGTGAAGGATATATTTTGGAGAAACGCCAAGCAGACTAACATGGCTCTGTGGTCTGGAGAAAGACCTGAAAACCTACTACAGCTTTGAGTTTAAAGTACTTTAGTTGCTAAAATTTCGTCTTTCACTTGGAAAATGTTTGAACATTTAGAAGACAACATGAATTCTTTTTTTAAAAAATCTAAGTAAAAATCTTTAACGGTGACTGAACCTGAAGTAATTTTAAAAAGTTTGGTTTTTTTTTTCCCCCCAAAAAAAAATTGTTTTTCCCCCCCCCTTGAATTTTATAAAAACAGATTTTTTTAAACGGGGAAAAATTTTTTTACGTTATTAGAAGCGTTGGTAAGAATTCCTTGAATGAAATTAGATAGTTCTTCTGTTACAACCAAAAATTTTGTTTGACTGTAGTAACATTGCAGAAATTGGAAGTCATTATGATATATAAAAGTTGATAATTATATGATGATAACAACCCTAATTTTGAAAAATTTCAGAAAATTTAAAAAAAAGAAGTTAAAGAAAATAACTATTTTCAGTTTTTGGCGGCAAAAAGGAATAATAAATAATTTTTGAAACACATCTATAACTGAACATAACTAAATATATATTTATATATATATATACTATATATATATATATTATATATATATATATATATATATATAATAATATATATAATATATATATATATATATATATATATAATATATATATATAAT
>JABUQX010098961.1:17500-20637 GCA_015478945.1 Trachelipus rathkii
TATATATATATATATATATATATATATATATATATATATATATATATATATATATATATATATATATATATATATATATATATATATATATAGAGAGAGAGAGAGAGAGAGAGAGAGAGAGAGAGAGAGAGAGAGAGAGAGAGATATTTCATTATGGAGTTTTCATCGAAAAAGTGCTCATCCCTCTTGCCCGCCGTGCGCCCTCTCGGCTCCTGCGCCCCCCCGCACCGCGGGGCTTGCGGGGGCGTTATTTACGCCACTGATATGAAGTAACATGCAGATTATAAACGTATACCTATATATATATATAGTTATATATATATAAATATATATATATATATATATATATATATATATATATATATATATATATATATATATATATATATATATATATATATATATATATATATATATATATATAATTAAATTTAAAAGTTGTAAACTGAAGTAGATTAAATTTAAGATAATATAAAGACTTCCGTACCTTTCCTGAAGAGAGTGAAATTCTTTCCACATTCATATTCATATTTCATTCAGTAAGCTGAAAGATTCTTTGTGAATATTCTTTCACAGTCAATAATTATAATTATTAGTTTTCATTGTGAAAATTTTATTAGGCTTTAATGTATTTTGTTCGAGACACGCCAAATATTTAGTTTTAATTTCAAAAACATTATTTCAATCTTCAGTAAATTTTAAAATTAAAATATTGTTATCGTTTTAAAATCAGTTTTCTCTTCAATTTAAGTTAGAAGAAGGGGAACTTTTATATGTTAATTGGACTTGTGCAAAATCGGATAAATTTGTTGTATTTGAATATATATATATTATATTATATATTATTATTATTATATATATTATTATTATTATATATATATTATTATATATATATATATATATATATATATATATATATATATATTATTATTATTATTATTATTATTATATATTATTATATATATATATATATTATATGTATATATATTATATATTATATATATATTATATTATTATTATTATTATATATATATATATATATATATATATATATTATTATTATTATATTATTATTATATATTATATATATTATATTATATATATATTATATATTATTATTACACTATTATTATTATATATTATACATGGGCTGTCCACCTTCCAGGTGGGGTTATATTATTATTATTATTATTATATATATTATTATATATATATTATATTATATATTGTTATTTATTATATATATTATTATTATTATTATTACATATATTATTATTATTATTATTATATATATATATATATATATATATATAGTTATATATATATATATATATATGTATATATATATATATATATATATATATATAAATATATATATATATATATATATATATATATATATATATATATATATATATATATATATATATATATATATATATATATATATATATATATATATATATATATATATATATATATATATATATACATATGAATGGGGCCCCAGAAGAGCCAACAATCCATATCTCAAAAACTACAACAGCTACCAGGAAAAGGAAAGGAATACATTGCTGGAATGTTGGTCCAATTTTAGTGCGGAAAAAAAAATTATATCCTCAAAAACTACAATAGCTACAGCGAAAGGGAATACATTTGGAATCCTCGTAAAATTTTGGATAGGAAAATGTAAAAATAAAAATAATAAAAATCATTGCTAATAATTATAATAATATGATAGGCTATTTAGAGACCTTTTATTGGTTACTCGTAATTAAATAGACTTTCTATTAAATTTTCTTTTTTTTTAACTAAAGAATCCCAAGGGTATACCGCACCGATGGTAGGAGTCGGGTCTCTCGGCCTTCCGGGGAACCACGGGGCAGGACTAATTCCTCTCCTCGCGGGGTTCCTCCACCCTCTACGGGGTATGGAACGTCCCCCTGTGTTCCTCTTTCGTCGGCTCGAGCCCCTAAATTGCCTTGTAATACCTTTTACAAATAATATATATATATACTCTGTCCCCTGCTCCTAAAAAAAAAAATAAAATAGCCTATTTTTTTTTTTTTTATTTTTTTTTTTTTTTTTTTTTTTATTTTCAGAACCAAAATTTTACAAGGATTCCAAAAATGTATTTCATTTTCCTGTAGCTTTTGTAGTTTTCGAGATATGATTTTTTTTTTTTTTTTTTTTTTTTTTTTTTTTTTTTTTTTTTTTTTTTTTTTTTTTTTTTTTTTTTATTGTTTTCCTTTTTCCGGTAGCTGTAGTAGTTTTTGAGATATGGATTGTGGCTCTTCTAGAGGCTGGCCTATATATATATATATATATATATATATATATATATATATATATATATATATATATATATATATATATATATATATATATATATATATATATATATATATATATTATTATTTTTTTTTTTTTTTTTGTTTTATTTGTATATATATATATTATATATATATATTATATATATATATTATTATATATATATTATTATTATATTATATATTATATTATTATAAATAGCTACGTATATGTTATTTATTGTTTTTAATATTAAATTTTTCGTATTATTATTATTTTTATATTATAATTATTATTATATTATATATGTATTATTATATATATATTATTATTATTATTATTATTATTATTATTATTATTATTATTATTATTATTATTATTATTATTATTATTATTATTATTATTATATATTATTATTATTATTATTATAATAATATAAATTATATATATATATTTATATATATATTTTTTTTCTTTTATATATTGTTATATATATATATATATATATATATATATATATATATATATATATATATATATATATATATATATATATATATATATATATATATCCAGATTCATTAAATTAAAAATTTAGATCCTGAATTCCATGGAGGTACTCCTTGCCCCTATGTGCGGACGCCCATGTATATATATATATATATATATATATAGATAAAGATATACAAAGCCATATGCATATATATATATATATATATATATATATATATATATATATATATATATATATATATATATATATATATATATATATTTATATATATATATATATATATATATATATATATATATATATATATATATAT
>JABUQX010098962.1:0-15000 GCA_015478945.1 Trachelipus rathkii
TTTTTTTTTTTTCTTATCTATGTGAAATTTTACAGGATTCCAAAATGTATTCTTTTCGCTGTAGCTATTGTAGTGTTTGTTCAGAATATAAAATATTACTAACTCAGTGTTATTTTTTAAAATTTCAGGGCAAACTTTTGGACCAGCATCTCAAACAGCAATGTTTTAACGTTTTAACTGTTAGCATTATTTATAGATTTTTTAAGATACATAGGTGACGGCTAATCCACGACGCGTGACCTACGAGTTGGGGCATTAAGTCTCCGGCAGGGAAATACGTAGATTTCATGTAGGTTGGTAGCGGTTGGGTGTAATACAGATCGACGATCCCATACGGTCTGAGGTCTTAACCGGTCACTGGCCTTTCGAATTGGTTCACAGTTATATGAAATAGTTTTTGCTTAACTATAAAGAAACTAAATAAAATAGACTGTGTATATTACTGAAATTTTATCATAGCCATGAACGTTAACGAGAGGGCTCTAAATACTGTCGAAACCTATCTCTCGATAGTGGATCAAGTCGATGCGGTGCACCTAAACCATAGCCTACATTGACTGTATCCGGATTGCCCGTATAGTCAAACACCTAAACTATATGGTATCGGTCGATGGTCGTAGTACGTAATCTAAAAGAGAGAGGATCTACGTTTCCATACAACACGTGAAATCACTGAGATACATAGAATGTCTTGTTTCATTTAATATTAATACTACCTATATATACTCACTCTGTACTAATACTATATAATTATAATATATTATAGTAATAATATATACTATATAATTATATATATTATAAACTTATAAACTATCAATTTTTAATCTGCCTATAATATATATATATATATATAGTATTCATAACTCTAGCTATTCTATCAGATATTATAGATTATACAAATTAAAGCTACCTTTCTTACCATTATAAACTCGTACTTTGGATTAAACATATACCATTATTATACTTACAAAATCAAACTTTTTTTTCATTTACTATTTATTTTTAATTCAACTTCAGTAAGTAGAAGACAGTGACCATATGCGGAATGGGAAATGCACAATTAATAGATGTGTATTATATTTATTATATTTCTTGTATTATTTAATTTATTTATTATTATAAATCTGTTTAATTTTATCTTCTTTATTCATTCTTTATATATTTATTTATCATTTATTTAACTTTATTTATTTATTTATTTATTTTTTATTTATTTAAATTTATTGTAAAATGTGTATTTATTTATTTATGTAAATTAATTTATTTTATTTATTTTACTATATTTTGTTATTATATTTATTTCACGTTATTATATTCCTTTTTAGTTCTATTCCTTCATCGCTTATACTGTATTTATGATCCTTTCATTTATCTTATTTTATTTTGTTTTTTTAGTTTACTCTTATTTATTTATTTAATTTATGATTTTTATCTTAATTATTCTATTATTTATATTATTTTATTCTGTTTATTATTTTAATTAATTACCAAGATTGAGTCTAAATATTTATTTGATTGTCCGATTTGTTTAATAT
Organism: Trachelipus rathkii; assembly: GCA_015478945.1. Lineage (NCBI taxonomy): Eukaryota > Metazoa > Arthropoda > Malacostraca > Isopoda > Trachelipodidae > Trachelipus > Trachelipus rathkii. The sequence continues at coordinate 1,536 of JABUQX010098962.1, forward strand.
TGCATTTATTTATTTCTATTTATAAACTTTGTAGTATTAATTTACTTTGTCTATTAATTTATTGAGTAATTTAACAGGTTAAGCGTAATTTAATTTACAGATTTATTATTCATTTTCAAATGTCTCCTATTTATTTATTTATTCTATTATACTTTATTTATTTATTTATTTATTATTTATTTATTTTTTTATTTTTTATTTATTTATTTATTTATTTATTTATTTATTTATTTATTTTATTTTATTACTAACTCTATATTTATTTTTTTATCTATTCTATTATTTTTTATATTTCTCCATAGCTAACACGTAAATATAGAATGGGTCAAACATTCCCTATATGCATGCAATTTTATTAAATATTTTACTATATTATATATATATAAAAGGTAGTAATGATATTTATATATATATATATATACTATCAATATGAACTAACTATTTATATATACTTATTTACTTAATATACTAATATATTACTCATATATAATTATTATATATTAGTATCTATATAGTAATATTCTTATATATAATTTATGTATCATATAATACTACAGAGGTGGGCAAGTAAACGCGTTACATTAAACGGCGTTACGTAACAGGCGTTAGGGAGAATTCGTATAGAGTTTGCGTAACCGCTTAATCGCGCGATTTAAAATGTAAGCGACTGTAAAACGCGTTAACGCTATACCAGCTTTATTAAAAATTGTAACTGTGTTTTCTCACGTGTACTCGTTACATCCTAACATACACGAACTCCAATGTGGGTTGACATTTTTGTTTATTATTGTTATTAAAAATATTTTTAGTTTTTTCAGTTTTTAAATATATAATATAATTTCATAATATCATATTCATTAATATACTATTATATATGTCATATAATACTATATTATACGTTATCTATATATTATAATACCCGATTATATGTTAAATAATATAATAGGTATACTGATACTAATACTATATAAATATCGTTTATATAACTAAATAACTACTTATCACACTCAAGGACCCTAGCGCTCCACGGAAGTAGACAAGACCTTTTAGGTAACAGACCGCGGAACACATATTTTGGACACAGAGCAACTTGATAATGTTTAAGGTTGATGCGCTAGGCTTAATGATTGCATCGACGACGTATGGTGAAAGGAGGCAGAGATCGCTGGAGATGATGAGGGGAACGAGGATTGGATCGCCGTGACCTGGGAATTGGCAGAAATTGGCGAATGAGGGCGAGAAGAGAGAGGAATTGAGATATGGGAGGCAGGATTGTATTGATGATATAAACAGGGGTAGGAGGAGGAATCTAGAAAGCATGAGTAAGGTATACATATTAAGGCGAATCATACTGTGTTCTTTCTGGACTATAGAAGTCTTACACGAAAGATTTATAAGATGCACTTTTAAAATCAAGGCAAAGAGGTACCCACTTCTATCAGGTAAATTCCGCCGCAAAGGGACACTCGGTAAAGAGGAAAAAGGACAGTATCAAATGGGAAATTTGAGCAGGGAATGTAGCAACGGAAGAATAGAAGAGGATGTACTGTTTTCTGAGTTGGAATTTCAAGCTATGAGTGGCAAGCGAGAAGAGCAACGGGGTGGAGACATGGTAGGACAGTATGGAGAGGAGTTAAGGAATATTGAAGGGAGAGATGCTGATAGATTTCGGTCTGAGGAAGTGATTGAAGATCATGAATGGTTTTTTTTTCTCAACGAAGGGACTCACATAGGTTCGTAAGGTATAGATGGAATAATATCACAGGAGAATTCCGATCAGAGATCTATATAGACTATATCTCTCATCTGATAGTAAGGATCATAAGGAAGTTAAAGTAATACGTAAGTAACAATGGTTCGGATCGTAGATTGTTGATGACGGACCAGGACCTGGTGGTTGAAGGCAGAAAAGCTGCAAAATAAAGAAAGAAAAGAAAATGTGATTAAAGTGGATCACTGAAGGAATGTGACAAGAAAATTTGGGAATATATTAGGAAAACATAAATGAAGACTTAGAACAATTCAAAGGAGTAGGAAAGATGGAGGAAATACAAGAAAGATAAGAAGGGAAGCAGAGGAGACTCTAGGCAAAAGATGGGTCAGGAGGAAGAAGAAAAGACACAAAGTTGGTGGACTAGTAAGAGTGAAGGATGCAGATATGGGAAAACGTTGTATTGATTGAATGAAAGGTTTGGCTAGAAAATAGAAGCGCTACAAACACAAGGCTCTAGTATGTCGAGCAAGAGATATGATGCAGAGAGAGTGAAAAAGAAGAGTAAGGAGGCCTGGCAAAGAGAGCAGAGCGGAAGAATAGATGAAGGAGAATGGGTAGGGCAGAAAGGAAGAAAGATTTTGACTGGCAAAATCATTAGAGGATCAAAGAGGAAAGTTGTGCAACATCAAGTATAAGCAGGGAGAGGTTTTGGTGAAATCAATACACAAGCAGGAGATGGATGGAGTACTTCAGTGAACTGCTAAATGTGAGAATGAACATGGGGAGGAGGAGGGAGAACAGATGGTGGAGGGAGAGGAAGATGAGGAGGGGAGGAGATAACTAAGAAAGAATTAGAGGTGGCTCTGAAAGCGATGAAGAACGGTAAGCACCGGGTGAAGATGGGATACCCATATAATTGATAAAAGAGGGAGGAGAGAAAATGAAAGAAGAAATTTTGAAACTGTTTAATAGGTGTTGGAACGAGAGTGAAGTACCAGAAGGATGGGGAAAATCAATTATAGTGAAAATATATAAGGGAAAAGGAGACACAGGAGACTGTAAAAACTACAGGGGGATTTCCTTGTTGAGCCATCTGGCAAAACATATGAGAGAATTTTAGAGAAAAGGTTGAGATAGTAGTAGGACGCCAGACTGGAGAAGAGCAGTAGGATTAGAAAGGAACAGAAAACACGATCGATCTCTTGTTCGCTCCTGATAATTACGTTGGAAAAGGTAATGGAATTCACAAACGAGGCATATATAAGTTTTTCATAGATCTGAAGGAAAGCTTTCGATCAGTGCTAGAGAGAGGACTTTTGGAGAGGCTGAGAGAGAATATGCAGTGGGGTAGAAAGTTGAGAGAGCTCTGGAGAGTTTGTACAGAAATAGCAAATGTAATGTAAGAAGAATATGAGAATAAGAAATGTTTCGAGGTGGCGAAAGGGGTTAAACAAGGAAGCGTGTTGTCACAATTTTTGTTTTCTGGATGTAGTGATAAAGAAAGCGAGAGAAGAAATCGGAGATTTGGATGGTGATATTGTGGCATATGGCGGATGACTTGGCGTGCTGGAGGCGACAGAGAGGAGACAGGCCTTGAGAGAGAGGTAGTGATATGTTTTGCCCACAGGCTGAGAGAGGCCGGCTTGACTATACACGCAGAAAAGACCGAGATCATCGGTGGTCAGTAGGAGGAGGAAGAGAGTTGAAAATAGAGATAGAGGGGACTGAGAATAAAGACGGTGGAGAAATGTAAATATTTGGGTGGAAGTATTTGGAAGAGAGGGAGGAAAATGTGGAAGTGAACATCTAAGTAGGGATAGCTCAGTATGGATGAGCAGTAAGAGCAGTGTATCTATACTGAAAGATGAAAATGAGTGTGGAAGTGAAAAGGTTGATCTTTGAAGGTTTGTTAACAGATTTTACCATATGGGAGCAGAAACATGAGTACGACAACCAGAGAAGATAGTAGAATAACAGTCGGCGAAGATGGTACGTTTTGAGAGCGATAATGGAAAAGAATAGATGAGACCAAGGTTGTGGAGTCGGTTCAAAAATTTTCCCGACTCCGACTCGACTCACCCGTCTGAAAATTACGACCTGCGACTCTCGCTCCACCTTCTTTTGAACAATTACCGCTCTGAGGGGGTGGGAGACTCCGACCATGCCACCTTTTTGAAAATTACGACTCGACTCCGACTCCGCTCCACCCTCTGGAAAATTTTATTATATAAGTTTATATATATATGTATAGGCTATTATATATATATTATATATAGGTACTATTAAGTTATACTCCACATACAGGTATGGTATATATTTATATTAATTACTAGTATTATATATATATATAATATTATATATATATATATATAGATGTTAATATTGGCTAATAATCGCATTAGATAAAGAATGTTTAAAGAAAAGAACATATTCGAAAGGTAAGATTACTGCTCTCTGGATTGAACCCGCATGTTGCCGTGAGGACAATATGCCCGGTGCTATACAATTGAGCTTCCAAACCATAAAAAGTTGGATTCAAGAACAGTTATAAAGCAACGAGTTCCCGTCAAGGCGACAATCACCAGGTGTCCAGCCTGTCCTATCTCTCGTCTTTATATTTTTAGATGTTAAGTATTGCATAATAATCAATTAGATAAGATGTTAGAGAAAGAACATATAATGAGAGAGTAAAGAATTAACTTGCTTCTCTTGGGATTGAAATCACCGCATGTTGGCGCGTGAGGACAATATGCAGTGCTATAACAGCTTGAGCATCCTCCAACTCATAAAAAGTTGGATTGAAGAACAGTTATAAAGCAACGAGTTCCGTCAAGGCGACATCACAGGTGTCCAGCCTGTGCTATCCTCTCTTGTTCTTTATATTTTAGATGTTAAATATTGATATAATCGCAATTAGATAAGATGTTAAAGAAGAACATATAATGAGACTAGGTAATGATTAAACTGGCTTCTCTGGGATTTAGATACGCACCAGCATGTGCGGTGAAGGAACAATAGGTCCGGTGCTTAAACAACTGGGCCATCTCCAACATAAAAAGTTGGGAATCGGTTGCTTTTATAATGTGTCTTGAATCCAACTTTTTTTTATGGTTGGAGGTGGCTCAGTTTAATAGCGACGCGGGCTATATGTCTCACGCGCAACTGCGGTGGTTCAATCCAGGAAGGCAGTTAATTCTTTAAGCTTTCGACTAAACTCTTCAATAAAAGGATTCTTTATCATATGACTCATCTTCGGGATCTACTCCGTTAAAATCCTCCAATAAGGTAGTATGGAGATAGTTGGTAGTTTTCATCACTTACAATATGAACTTCAATCAGAATGTAATTCTTTTCTTCTTGAACTTCTGGCAACCCTTTAATACAAATGGCCATTTTGCAAAGTGCAGATTTAGCTTTTTGTTGTTGATCTTTTCATTTAAGTTACCTGTGATAGTAATTATATAAACATGCAGCTAGGATTAGAATACTGATTATAATTGAGGAGAATTTCTCTTCGTACCTTGGGAGTTTTTTATTTCTTCAGCATCTAAATATAGATGGTATAATAAGGTTGAAGGTTGAATTCATTAGAGTATGGAATCAAATTTTGAAAACATAAGGTGGAGGTTAAAAAAACTTCGAAGCCTGCAATTTCATTTTTGTGGATGTGGAAGTTCGGCAAGTGAGTGAACTTGCTTGAAGCGATTGAAGTCACTCACAGAGTCACAATTCATAACTTTCTCAGCTCAAATTTTCTGATTCCAACTCTACTATCTTGAAAGTTACTGCTGAACTCCGACTCCGACCTCTTAAAAATTACCGACTCCGACTCCGACTCCACCTTCGTCAAAATTACGATCCGACTCGACTCCGACTTCCCTTTTCAAAATTACGCGACTGCGACTCACCGTCCGACTCACCCACTTCAAACTACGACTCCCGAATCCGACTGCGACTCGACCTCCGACTCCCACTGAAGAGACAGACAGAGAAACGAAAGAATAAGGGAGGAGGTTGGAGTGATGGCTATATTGAATAAGATGGATGCAGCTAGATTAAGGTAGTGGGGACACCTGGAGAGGAGGCAAGAAGGAGAGTAGCCAAAAAGAGATGGGAGTGGAGACTGAAGGGAATGAGAAAAAGAGGAAGACCTAGGAAGGATGGGAAGCTCGGGGAGGGACTCATTGAGAAACATGGATTGCCTGTCGGCTGCAGGAGCTGAGGGAGAAAATTGTAGTTTCGGAAGATAGAGGAAGATTCAGAAAGAGTGCTGGCCCTCTGACAGGGTCTTGACCCTTCTGGGAGGCGGTTGTAAATTGTAATATATATTATATTATATATATATGTATATATATATTATATATATGATCTATATATTTATATCATATACAGTATATATAATATATATATATATTATTATGATATATATCATATATATTATATATATATTTATATATATATATATTATTATATATATTATATATATATCTATATATATTAATTATATAATATGCGGCGTACGGCAAGACTTCAATTTAGGGTCGAGACAAGATTGAGTGATTATATATATATATTAATAAATGGTTATATATATATATATATATATATATATACTATACTATATAGTTATTATATATTATATACTATTAATATTGGTATAGCGTATTATATAATATATATATTATATATATATAGTATATATCATATATATATCTATAGTATATATATTAATATATATATATATTAACTTAAATAAGGTGGAATATAGGGGTTTTTTGTTTTTTTTTTTGTTTGTTTTGTGTATGTGTATGTGTTTGTCACAGGATTTGATTTAGGAGCTAGCAAAGGTTGAGTGATTATGTTCCTGCCTCACACTGATCAATAGACGGAGTGGGTTGGTTTAAACTCCAGATTTTTCCTTTTCAAAGGCTAATAAATCGGAAATATATTGATTTATGTACTTAAAAATCTAATTACGGTTATAAATAAATAAATAACAATTACAACCGTTAATAAAAAAATTGGTGATATGGGTTGTTTGAGTAAAAAAAATAGATATATATTTGAGAGACGTAAGTAATATTTATGGGGGTTGGCGAGTTTGAGTCCTGAGTGGTACTAATTTAAATCTAAACTAGCATTAGGCGGCTTGGATTTTCAGCGAATTTTCCAATTACATTTGTTTGTTCAGTTCGTTCAATTTTTATTACTTACCAATATTCTATGAATACTCATCCTACGTAGTCCATTAAGCATGTCTTCGTTTATTGTGTTTCTTAGCAAGTATTTACTCTTCATAGTGATTCAAAGACCTTTCAACTGGTACTTGTTAAACGGTAGCACCAGTGTCAAGTTAACAGACATTTGGTTTTTAATTTGACGGCAAACAAGGGAATTCGGCTTTTTAATGACCAGATAAGTTCCAAGTCTTTCAATTTTTGTTTTTCCATTTTTATCCAGCCACTCTCATGCTTCAAAGACATTGAATTGAATTTTCTTGAAGAGTACATTTTAGTTATTCCAACCAATTGCTGTTGCATTAGATAGGCTACAGGGTGAATAAAAGCTGTTTTTATGGACTTTGCTTCCAAACCAATGATGATTGAAAAAAATTTAATCGCTTCAATACGTCCTTTACTTAGATATGCTCATCCTCTTCTTTCAGCATTAGCTTCAGGTTCGAGAATAAGATTTGGGGGTTTTCATAGTTTGCATAGCTCGGCCAACACAGCAGTTCTGGCATCTATTTCTAATCCTAACCACAAATTCAATGGCTCGCCATAAGCCCGAATATAATACCGAGGAAAATAGGAAAAAAATATCAGGAAATGCTATCGTGGCTGTCAGAAACGAGGTTTCAAGCAATACATCTCAAGGAGCCTACGAAGTATGGATTTGGCTGGATGGTAGCAAGTCCAGGATGAACTTTTTGATACTCGAGAGTTTTGTCATCTCATCACGCGTCATGTAAATAAAGATGAAACAGAAAAAATAGAAGTGCTTAAAGTACTTACGGATAACAGAACAGATCCCTAGAGAACACTAATAAGTATCCCCTGTGGTTAAAAGGGTCTTTTTTGCAAAATTGCAACTACAATGCTGCCACCTACTGTAGAAATTAGGTCTGTTCAGCTTTGCGGGTCACATTCACTCTTTCCAAAGAGATCCAAGCTATCTGATAATATGTTTGGAAAGGATAGTCATTCTTAAAGGTAATTCTTTATTTTATGTAATGTTTATTATTAAGTTACTATAAATATAATCCTTATGTCTTTCTTTTTTTAATTTTGAATTTTATTTCTTTATATGGTTTTTTTACAGAAAAATTATTTATTATCATTTAATAAGTGATTAACTATGTTTAAATAGATTATTATCTATTTACTATTAATTAATTTATTATAAACTTACCTAACTATCATAATTCTTTATTAATGAATTTATTATTATTATTATATATTATTAATATTAATAATATCTACTCTTATACTTTACATGCCAATAATAACAAATAATGTTGAAAGAAGATGGCTAGCTATGGGTTCAAAGTGACGCACAATTGAGATAATCTTGTACGTTTATTAATAAAATAAAATTAATAAAAATTTTAAAGTATGGATAGGTGATCGATCCCTAAACTGCATAGTTGTAAATCCTTTATTGCACTAACTTTGCATACTAAAATTTAAAATAAGATTAAACTTTAAAATTGTATAATTTCTAACCTTTGGGTCTGTAGTAATCGTATAATTGCAATTTTTGATAAAAGTTTAAAACTTGTTAATCATATGATTTAATCTTCAAGCAGTAAATATGTATACTGATATGTACCAAAACTGTAAAACTACTAATTAACGCGTTACATGTAACGGCGTTACATGTAACGAGTAACGGTAACGCTTTAAAGAAATTTTTAAAATGTAACGATGTAACGATAACGCAACCCCTTTTCTCTCAAGTAACGAGTAACAGTAACAGCTAACAATTTATGTAACGATGCCATTCTGTAATATATAGTACTATATATATATAATATAATTTCTATATGTTAAGATATGTATTTATAGAGTCTTATAATATATATATATATAATTATATATATTGATATTTATATATATATATATATATATATATATATTACCGTAAAAATTCAGTTTTTGTAAAAATTTTTAAAGATCGTTTTTTACACTATGGTTTCGTAATATATGTGTTGGCTATATGTTTTGAATTTCTCCCGTTTTTCTATGTAGCCTATTTCATAGTGTGCGATAAGATGGTGTTCCGGTCAGTCTGACTATAACAAAACTCTATGAGAGTTTTAACAACTTTGAAAGGCTGTAACTTTTTTTTCCTAAAGACGTCATTCATTTTCGTTTTCTTTATTTTTCATTACAATTTTTTTAGAATCTATGCTATGATTTTTATAAAAATCGGTGATGCCAGGGTTTTGCTCTACTATTAACAACAAATCTTCAATTAAGAATTTAAATTTAAATTTATTTAAATATTTAAATCCAAAATATTTTCATTTTTCTTTTTATAATTCTTTAATCTTTTAATCCCAATAATGCATATTATCACAGATTTAAACGTAACAACAACAACAACAACAATAATAATTAAAATAATAATAATAATAATAATAATAATAATAATAATAATAATAATAATAATAATAATAATAATAATAATAATAAAATAAATAATAACCGTAATCACATTTACAATTGCAATCACAATCACAACTGCAATTACAATTACAATAACAATCATAACTATAATCATAATAATAATAATAATAATAATAATAATAATAATGTCGATAGGAAGTGTAAAAATAGTTATTGGCTTACTTCAGTGTTTTGAATTTTCAAGGTGAAGAAGTTAAAGAAAGAAAAGAAAAAGAAAAAAAAACTGAATAGCAGTTTAACGTAGATAGAGAAAAAAGGAGACAGATGAAAAGAATCTGTTAAAAAGTGGTAAGTATTAAAGGGGAATAAGTTGGAATTTATTAAAGTAAAATGAAAAAGGTTTTCAAATGGGAGACAGATCGAAATGCTTCATGGGAGAGGCGATAATATGTTAGAGCTCTGGTGAGAATGTGCCATTTATACGAGAAGCAGGGGAAGGTTTCTAAATATTAGCAGGACAAGTTTTCTTTGTCTCATTTAGAAGATAAAGATTTAAAAATTGGACATATGTTTATTGATCGGAATTTGGGAGTTGTAAGAAAGTGTGCCAAAAGAAATAAATAAATGATAATCATCAGAAGACTCATTGGAGCAAAATAAGCAGATATTTCCAAGAGGAAACTGGTGGGTGGATTATGTATTGAAAAATATTTGGAAAAGCAAAGGGATCTTTACTTTTTCGCTTCGTGGACTTGAGGAGGGGGAAGTGTGATGAGGTAGATAGAGTAAATCATTTAAAAATCTTAATTTAATAATTATAAGAACTGTGTAAATTCTGAATGTGAAATGACCATACTGTACTCCATTGCTTATCTCCTGTTGTTGAGGAATAAGTGGGGAGTAATATGGAAATGTAATTCTCTCCTTGGGCTCGGCTTTGTTTCGCTAGGACCTTAATTGAGTACACCCCCTCCTTCAATAGGGCTCTGCTCTTGAGGAATAGTGTTATCTGTATAAAAAAAAGATGGCACTACAGCGTTTCTTCATTCAGGAGAAAATTAGATGTTAGAGACTGAGCTTGACCTATCGTGCGATTAAAAGAACTAAAACCGTGTGAAAGAGCAAAGTAATTCTGATAAGGGGTAACTTAGAAGACTGGGTTAGACAATGAGCGAAATGTTGAGTTATATTTATGAATAGATGTTAAAGCCTAATAAGAAATGAATAAAGAAATAAATTAATATATTGACTAAGAAATGAGAGTAATTTGGAAAGGGATAAACTCATCTGGACGAATGGACGCAAAGACTTTTGAAATAATATTTGTGCAACTGTGTTGCATATGTGCGAAAATTATGCTCTGAATACAAGAATGATAAACCGACTTGACAAAGTGTAAGATCGGACCCAATCCTTCAAGGCATGTTAGGTGTGAGAGACAGAATTGATAAAACTGCAGGAATGAACGCCATTTAGGGGTTCCTGTCCGTGTGTGAGCAGCAGCTTACAATGAGAGACATAAACGAGAGTCACATGACGATGGTCTCTATCATATGGAAAAGGACCGGCATGATTAGTCGGTGTTAAGCGGATGCGTCCCTATATGGTACCGTTCTGGGAGACCGAAGAAAAGTGGACTGAATCAACTGACAAAGAAATCGCTGAAAGAGAGGAATGTGAGTTTTGGCAGAGGACGAGAAGAAAGTTGCATAACAGGACGTGAACTGCGAGGTCTTTTTGTGAAGGGATATGCTTGTGGGATTTGCCCAGGGCCATTAACCCACTATTGATGACGCATACCACAGTAAAGGATTTCGTCACCGCGTCGTCGTCGAAACCTCGAATGTGGATTTTCTTGATTGCACGATATTCTCACTGTGAGATGTATAAATGGGAACAGGTAAAAATCGGGGTGAGGTCTTTCTTTTTGACTTGCGTCATGCTCTTCTACTACTTTTCTGTTCTAGTGCATACTATGCACCTCACCCCCAATTCGGGATTCAGGAGGAAGCATTATATATATATATATATATGAGTGAGAGTGATATATATATATATATATATATATATATATATATTATATATATATACTATATATATATATATATATTATATATATTATATTTATATATATATATAATATATATAACCTATATATATATTGCTTTTTAATTTAATTCATTTTTACTATAATACTTCATTACATATTTTAATTTATTTTTATTTTAGTTTGTTTAAATATTTTTTATTTATTTATTTTAAAATTAGTTATAACCTTAGAGAATACATGGACACAACGTTTTTTTTTTGATAAAGGTAAAATATTGATAAATTATCCGAAAAGAGGGTGTATCATAGTATCTATATATACTATAATACTAATATATATATATATCACCATATATATATATATATATATATATATATATATATATACTATAAATATATATATATATACATAGATATATCTTATATACTATATGAATATATATATATATATATCATTTATAAACTATATTATATATATAGTATATTATATAATATATATATATATTATACTATATATATATATATTATAATTTTACCCTTACTGTGGTTATACTGCTTAAAATTTCATGTCTTCATGAAATGCAAAATGTTCTAAAAAAAAAAAAAAAAAAAAAAAAACAAAAAAAAAAAAATCACCTAAAATTTCTGCTTTATTTCAATTTGTTTGATATTTTTAGATTAAGCCAGACATAATGATTGATTTATTCTTAAGCTTTATTTTTGAACCCAAAATTTTAAGATAAAGCGACGGCCTCCCAATATCTTTGGCTTGGTCGCTACGACCCAATTTTCACCCCCCCCTAAAAAGGACATAAAATTCGGAATTTTCTGGCGATTTGGACCCTATAAACACCACACAACCGTTAGATTTTTTTTTTTTTTTTTGCCCTCTAAAACGTTGTTTTCGGGTGTTTTTCTGTGTTTGTAGTCATTCTTTCATAATATTCAATTTTTCAAAACGCATGTTTTTTTTGACACTTGTCGTATCAACTTCCAGAATTTTTTCGAAATGACTTCAACTTGAAATATTGACATAGATGGTCCATTACCTTACAATAGTTCACCATTTGCTCTTTTTCAGTGATTTTTCCTTGACGACATCTGATGCTCATCGGTATTTACCAACATCCAAACCCACCTTTTCTTTTGATTTTAAAATGAAAATTCGTAAATATTTTTTTTCCTGCTCAGGCGAAGTGGCATCCTGAAATCATCAGGACCCTACTGTAGTTCTGACAGAGTGCGACTGCTACACCTCTTTTTACTTTCAGATTAACTTACTTTCGATCCATCGCATTAAGTTTTTGCGGATTCTTATTTTGGAACAAATCTTTCCAAAAAGATTTTGAAATGTATTTAAAAATTTTCCTTTTGAGCATATACAAAAAAAATTATCACCAAGTAAAAAAGATCATCTTCCCCCGGACGTATACAAAACTTTGAAAATTCTGATGCTCATCGGATAAGAGTAGGAAAAAAATTATATATCAATTTTTCCTTTTCCCAGAAATTCAAATGTTTGAAAACTGAACTATTTTTTTTTACTGTCCAATCGACATTCAATATTTTCAGGCTTGATATAGTCGGACACGATGCCATCTTTTTACTTAGATAATTTTTTGCATACTCAAAAGAAATTTTTTTAAAAATTTTCAAATTTTTTTTTTTTTGAAAATTTATTCCAAGAACAAATCCAAAACTAATGCATATACAAAGAAATTATCTAAGTAAAAAATGTGAATCTCTTCCGATTACATATGTCCTGAAAATTTCATCTTAACTTCGCACTAACGAGGCATGAGATTTGTTAATTGGATTTCTCATTTAAAATAAAAAAAAAAAAGTGGGTTGGAAGACAACGATGAGCACAAAACTAAAAAATTCGAAAAAAAACTCAATAGTGACTATTGTAGGTAATGGACCAATCAATGCATATTTCAAGTTTGAAGTCATTTCGAAAAAATTCTTGAAGTTGATACGAAAAATGTCAAAAACATGGGTTTTGAAAAAATTAAAATTCTGAAAGAATGACTACAGACACAGAAAAACACCCGAAAACAACGTTTTAGCT
>JABUQX010098962.1:20000-22419 GCA_015478945.1 Trachelipus rathkii
CGTACTCTACCGTCAGCCATTATATACCGTAAAAATAAATAGTAAATTAAAATATTAAAAATACGTATATGTAAAATAAGTAAATAATTTCAAATATATATATATATATATATATATATATATATATATATATATATATATATATATATATATATATATATATATATATATATATATATATATATATATATATATATATATATAAATGTTTCTTCCATTTAAGTTCTGAGGAGGAGACGTTGTACTAGTCTCAAAACGTAAACTGCTGTTTAATTTTTAATATTTTGATTTCCCTGTTTAGTTCTTAAGTGGTTTTAAATTGTTTCTTTATATATATATATATATATATAGTATAGTAGTTATTATATTATTATTATTATATTATTATTATATATATATTATTATATATATATATTATTATTACATATATTATTATTATTATTATATATTATTATTATTATATATATATATATATATATATATATATATATATATATATATATTATATATATATTATTATATATATATATATATATATTTATATTATTATATATATTATATATATATATATATATTATTATTATATATATTATATTATTATTATTATATTATTATTATATATATATATATATATATATATATATATATTATTATTATTATTATTATTACAGTATTATTATATATTATATATATATATTATTATATTATTACATATATATATATATATATATATATATATATATATATATATATATATTATTATTATATATATATATATATATATATATATATATATATAATATTTATATATATATATATATATATATATATATAGTTATATATATATATATATATATATATATATATATATATATATATATATATATATATATATATATATATATTTATATATATATATATATATAAATATATATATAAAGTATATATATATATATATATATATATATATATATATATATATATATATATATATATATATATATATATATATATATATATATATATATATATATATATATATATATATATTTTATTTTTATTTATTTCTATTTTTTTTTACACTCTTTCCCGCTTGAGCGGGGTAGTGGTACGTACAGCCTCTCCCACCTACACCCCCCCTCATCTCGCCCCCACCCACCTCCTCCACCCCACTCTATCCCTCGCCAACACCCTACCCTCTTCCTCCCTCATCCCTCCCTCCTCCAGCATCTCCTTTATTCCATCCATCCACCTCCTTCTTGGTCTCCCCCTTCCTCTCCTCCCTATCCCCTCCGCCTCCCAAACTCTCCTAACCACTCTCTGTTCCTCCATTCTCACCAGATGCCCATACCATCTTAACATTCCTTTCTCCGCTCTTCCCACCAACCCATTCCTCCAATCACATCTCTCCCTCACCACCCTATTCCTAATCCTCTCCCTTCTACTAACCCCACAAACCGCTCTCAACCCCTTCATCTCAAATACTTCCAACTTCTTCCTGGACCTGGCATTCAACCCCCACGTTTCACACCCATACAACACCGCTGGTACACAAATTTTTTCAAACATACTTATCTTAACTTTCTGTGATAAGTCCCCCCATACTTCTCTCAGACCACTCAAAGCTCTCATTCCTTCTCCTACTCTATGTTCTATCTCCTCCTTCATCCCTCCCCCCTTACCCAAATCCATCCCTAAATATCTAAAAATCTTTACTTCTTCCAAAACTACACCCCCCACTCGAACCTCTAACCCCTCCCCCTCCTCTCTTTCCTCCTCCTCAAACACTAACACTTTACTCTTACCAGGATTTATTTTAAGCCCCTTTTGTCCGCACATTCTCTCAAACTCCCTCACCAAATACCTCAACCCTTCCGCGTTCTTCGCCACTAGGGCAGTATCGTCCGCAAACAGTATCATGTTCACTTCCCTTCTATCATTCCCATTTGTCAATTCCACCCCCCTCCCCTCCCTCACCATTCCTCTGCAAACACTCTCCATAAACAAATTGAATAGCCACGGCGACATTACACACCCCTGCCTCAGTCCTCTCACCACCCCAAACATCTCACTCTCTCCTCCTAACACTCTCACACACATTCTACTATTCCTATAAAATGCCCTGATACCTTTACCTAATTTACCCCCCACTCCATTTTCCTCCAACACCCTCCACAATTCACCCCTCTTCACTCTATCATATGCTTTCTCTAAATCTAAAAAACACCCATACACTTTCCCTTTCCTCTCTATACTTTTCTCCACAAGCATCTTTAGTGTAAACACTTGGTCCACACACCCTCTTCCCTCCCTAAATCCTCCTTGTTCTTCCCCCATTCTTCCCTCCGTTAACCCTCTCACTCTCTCAATCAGTATTCTACCATACACTTTCCCTACCACACTTAAAAGACATATACCT